>MNCI01021619.1:118288-150596 GCA_015680685.1 Gnetum montanum
GGAGAAGTTGAGCATTGCTTAGAAATTCAAATAGGCGCTCACTACTTCGGATCTCTCCCTCACAACTCAGTCATGGGGGAGATGGCCACCTATGCTAATCATATGGGGCCCTCAGTTCTTTTTCAGTTTTTGTTTTACACGTTTTTGTTTTACAACGTTTTTGTTTTTCACATTTTTGTTTTACAAATTTCTTTAACTTTTCTTATTTTTGTTTTACAACATCGTTATATTTTTCTATCTTTTTGTGTGTGTGTGTGTGTGTGTCATCCATCATGTAAATTCGTCACCCAATAAGTGTTCGGGCCGATGGGATGAACTGTTTTTCATTGATTGCTAATGTTTGGTTTTTACCTTTAAGTTACATTGTTGATACTAAGGTATGTTCTTTTGATATGGCAGGCAATGAGATCACTTCATCCATCCATCCATCAAGTCTATGGTTTCCCTTGGCTTGGAAATGTACAGTTCCTTCTTAATAAGAACTTCAATGAACAAGTAACTGGGCATTTCTCAAACTAAGGAAGGACTCAAGGATTTGCAAAGGGTGTGACCCCAAGGGAACTTGATGTTTTTGTGTTGGTCATTCACTTGGGTGCTTGGATGTTTTCTTCTTGGGTTTTCTTGCCGTTCCGATGTAACCCAATAATCGGAAGCTGAGACAATAAAAATAAAGAAGTCTTTGCATGGTGTGGTCCCCAAGCATAAAAACACAAAACAAAAAAAGAAAAAAAAGAATAGAAAAGAGAAAAAAAAAGAAGCTAAAAAGCTAAAAGTGAGGATTCAAAGCACACCCCTTAGACGAAATAAAACTTGGGCTGCAAGCACTGGTTATGGAACCAAAGTGTTCCCTCTAACTAAGGCCCTTCTCGCTTCCCATTCTCTCTGTTGTTTCGTCGGAATGGTGGTGGCTTCTCGAAGTTGCATCCTTGTTACCCAAGTGGATGATTTGACCAACTGCATTGATGCGAAGTCACTGGAAGTGGTTGGTTTGAGGCCAGAGTTGGAATGAGATTCGCCAAGTCACATTAATCATGAAACACACAAGGGGCTGTACACCACCTTGTTCTTGGGATTCCATTCCACTTCTCTTCTTCCCATCCTTCTCTCCATTGTTCACCTCATTGCCGGTTGTATCATTGTATATACTTTGGTTGATGCTTTGTTTTCTTTTTGGTAAATTCTTACGGTTAAGACTTTAACTCTTGTTCCAAAGGACATTCCCAGAGCCCACGGACTCTTTGAATGTGGGATTGTCATGGCATTAAGGGCATGAGCCTGCTTTGGGGAGGACCCACTGACATTCCTATTTGGAACATTAGTTAACTTCTTTTCCTTAACATTTTTGCAATTAATTAACATTTTTGTTCATTTCCATCATGACATCCCCTTCACCGATGCCATAGTTGTCCCTTTTTACCTATCTTTCCTACTTCTTTTCGTTCTCCATTCTAACGCTACCAGAGGTTCGTGATTAGTCATGTGGGTACGGGACCTGATTTTTATCCTAAGCCCCGACTTTTTTTGTTTCTTTTCCTAACCCCTACACCTTCGGTAGTCATCATCTACATTTTCCCATATCCATATCAGCCATACCACAACTTAGCCAAGGAACCTAAACCGAAGCAAGGTATGCTTTACTTAATGATTCAATTACCCTTGCTAATATATGATGGTGTTGTGTGTGTAGATGGCCCTCATACAACAACGGAATGGATCTGGAGCAAACACTTGGAGTGGAGCAGCATTGAAGCCGCTATGCAAGGAGTGGAATTGATAATGCGCTTACGGATGGAAGGCGAAAGGCGCAATTTAGGTGTTGGCAGCAACAAGACTCTTCTCTCTTCTTCTCTTCTATTCTCTCTCCTCTTTTCTCTCAGCTGCCAACTGTGGCCTGATGTCATTGTAATAAGGTGTTCACCCTTGTTGTCATGAACACCAGTTCTGTCAAGTCTTGTAATAAAGACCGTTCACATGTCATCCCATTAGTTCCGTTTCCCCTAATAATCCCATACCTACCTGATATCATTGTAAGGAACTCGAGGACGAGTTTTCATTCAGTCATGGGGGTATGATGAGACGTGACATGCACTGGGCTGCGATATCGCGTCTTTCCCTGCACTCCCTTCATTTCCCAATCCTGGCTAGAAGTAGCNTACGATATCGCATCTTTCCCTGCACTCCCTTCATTTCCCAATCCTGGCTAGAAGTAGCGAAGCTCTAGCAGATTGATCACTCCAGAGTTAGAATTTACCCCATGTGCCCGCAGTAGGAGTCCTAGAGTGAACGACTCTTTATTCGAGCAGCTTGTAACCTGAACCCAAGTTGTGTACGACAATAAAGACGAACTTGATTGGATAAACCTTGCAACACATGGCTTTATTTATTGTTTTCATTTACTGCTTTCCTAGTGCGTTCAAGTACGACTTGATTACGAGCGTCTACGGACGTGTACGGCTAGTCAAGGAATCGGCTGCTTGACGCAATGCATGAGTACGACTCAATTACGAGCATTGGCTGCTTGGTAACCCAGTAGCGTATTCCAGGATTCTGCGCTTGGTAATCCCAGTAGTAGTCCGATGTGTACGGCTAGTTGAGGAATCGGCTGCTCATTGCTAGGCTAGAACGTGTGATAAGTACGACTTAGTTACGAGCACCCACGGGTGTGTACGGCTAGCTAAGGAATCGGCTGCTTATCACACTTAAGCTAAATAGGTGCCTCAGTACGACCACTTCGAGCACTTGCGTTACGTGTGGCGATCCCAGTAATGATTAGCGTTTGGTAAGCCGCAGTTGCATAGTTCAGGGTGTGTCCGGTAAGTGGGAACAGATGCTGACGCTAGTTAATTTAGACTTAGATCTTTAGTTAGAGTTAGCTTAGTTTCTCAACCCTTTCCCCTGATAGCATAGAAGATAAGCCGAAAATACCAAAAAAATCACATACCTCAGACTTGCTTAACCATACACCGTGACACTTACAAGCAAGCCTGGGAAGACAACGAACGATTAACCCCAAGTGTTTCTTGTGGTGTTAAGGCATTTAGTCTGCAGAGTTCGACTGGATCGCGCGTGCACGCTCGTATTCGTATGGTTGAGTGTAGGGGTACCTCGCCACTCATCACCTAGTTCTCCAAACTAGAATGATATGGCAAAAAGAAGAAATCAAACATTATTGGACATTGTGTGAAGTATGCTTAGCAACTCCAAGCTTCTCGAGTCCTTATGGACCGAAGCTATCAAGATGGCGATGTATATATTAAATTGACTTCCAACCAAGGCTATCTCAAAGACACCATTTGAATTATGGAAAGGTTGGAAACCAAGTTTGCAACATCTACGCATTTGGAGATTCCCGTCTGAAGTAAGGGTCTATAATCCACAAGAAAAGAAGCTAGACCCAAGGACCATAAGTGGGTATTTTGTTGGATATGCTGAATGGTCTAAGGAATACAAATTTTATTGCCTATCACATACTACTAGGTTTGTGAAATTAAGGATTGCTAAATTTCTTGAGAGTGACTTGATTAGTGGGAGTAGTAGATCTTAGAACATTGTTCCTAAAATAGATCATATAGATGCTCAACCCACTACTTCAAATGATAGATTGATTGTTGTGCACAATACGCCTAGAGCACAAATGCGTAATGAACAACAACCAGTCATTGAAGTTTCACAAACTATTGATCAAGAAATAGTAGATCTAGTTGAACAATAGATACCAAAACCTATTGAATAGCCTATTGAACATCATGATCATCAAGATAATGATGAACCAACATTAAGAAGATCTACTAGAGTAAGACGATTAGCGATTCCTAGTGACTATATGGTATATCTACAAGAGCTTTACTACAACATAGGAGTCGAAAATGATCTTGAAATGTTTTCATAGGCCATGAGTTGTAAGGAATCTAATTTGGTATGATGCCATGAAAGATGAGATGAACTTTATGTTATCTAATGGAGTTTGGGATCTTGTAAAGTTGCTTGATGTTGTAAAAGCCATTTGATGCAAATGGGTCTTCAAGACTAAGAAAGACTCATTAAGCAACATTGAAAGATATAAGGCCAAACTTGTCGCTAAAAGGTTCACTTAAAAAGAGGAAATAAATTACAAGGAGACCTTTTCTCCTATATCTAAGAAGGACTCCCTTTTTATTATTATGGCATTGGTTGCCCATTTTGATCTTAAATTACATGAAATGGATGTGAAAACAACATTCCTTAATGGTGATCTAGAGAAAGAGGTTTATATGAAACAACCTAAAGGATTTTCCTCTAGTGATGGTGAGCAATTGGTATGTAAGCTTAAGAAACCCATGTATGGATTAAAATAGGCCTCCTATCAATGGTACTTAAAATTCCATGATATAATCACTTCATTTGGTTTTAAAGAAAACATCATGACTCAATGTATATACCAAAAGGTTAGTGAGAGTAAAATATGTTTCCTTGTTCTATATGTGGATGATATCCTTCTTGCAACCAATAATAGTGGATTTCTATATGAGGTGAAACATTTCCTCTCTAAGAATTTTGACATGAAGGATATGGGTGAGGCATCTTATGTCATTGGTATTCAGATCCATAGGGATAGATCTAGATGTATTTTGGAACTGTTGCAGGAAACCTATATCAATAAAGTTTTAGAGAGGCTTCGGATGAAAGATTATTCACCAAGTATAGCACCCATTGAGAAGGGTGATAGGTTCAATTTGAACTAGTGCCCTAGGAATGATTTAGAGAAAAATCAGATGAGCAAGATTCCATATGCTTCAACTGTTGGAAGCCTTATGTATGCTCAAGTCTGCATAAGACCTGACATTGCATTTGCTATGGGAATGTTGGGCAGAAATTAGAGTAATATAGGTATTGACCATTAGAGGTTTGCAAAGAAAGTGATGAGGTACCTTCAAGGCACAAAAGATTACATGCTTATGTATAAATGAACTAACTCCTTTGAGGTGATTGGCTACTTCGATTTAGACTTTGTTGACTATGATTGTTCACGAAAATCAACATTTGGTTATGTTTTTATGCTAGCTAGAGGAGCTATATCCTAGAGGAGTGGAAAGAAAACTTTGGTTGCTACTTCCACCATGGGGTAGAGTTCATTTCTTATTTTGAGGCTACTTCACATGGTGTATGGCTAAAGAGTTTTATATCAGAGCTTAGAATTGTGGATTCTATATCTAGACCATTAAGAATGTTTTGTGACAATTCAAATGTTTTCTTTATGGCTAAGAATAATAAGAGTGGCAGTCGAAGTAAACACATCGACATAAAGTACTTAGCCATAAGGGAATGCATTAAGGAAAACAAAGTGGTCATTGAACATATATTCACTGAATTGATGATAGTTGATTCTTTGACAAAAGGAATGCCACCAAAGTCATTTAAGGATCATGTAGTTCGAATGAGACTTAGTTCCATAATATAATTTGTTGTACGTACAACTTTATAGTCTTAATGAAACTCTTATTTAGTTGTGTTGTTTTCTCATATGGTTTGTGCATATAGTTATTAGAGAAAATTCACATATGGTAGGACCTAGAATGAATATTAGTTTATTCATAAAGCTAGTTACCATATAAGAAATTACATTGAGAGATAATGCATTGTAATACATGGAAGATAATACTTACATTAAGAGGAACTATCGCCATGATTCATGTTTTTATTTCTTGAACTTCAGACTTGATTAAATATGTAGACCAAGTGGGAGATTCTAGTATGCGTTATCCACTAATGCATTTTATGTGTTAGTTAATGCATGAAGGTGACCACTATATCCACTAACACGTTTTATGCATTAGTTAATGCATCAAGGTGTCCACTATATCCACTAACACATTTTTATGAGTTAGTTAATGCATCAAGATGGTCTCCATATCTAGTAACTTGTTTTTTACACATTGGCATTGGGTCTCTTGTGGTACTGATTCCATGGCCTATAAATTCATTCTTGATGGGGGAAACAAAGAGACCATGAATCACAGCAAGATTGTAGTTTTGGTCCCCTTCATAGACACTTAGAGGTTGCATACGCCATCATTACAGAGCATCAGTGTGAAAGAAGAATTCAAACACCAAGTTTAATTCGAGGCATCAATGGCTAGAGGTCAGTTCCATTTGCTTCGACATTGTGCATGTCTGGTTATCTATTCATGTGAATTTCTTGTGCCATTTGCTTCCACATTGTGCATTTCTAATTATCTGTGCATGTAAATTTCTTGTGCAATCCATGAATTTTTTCTTTCATCAGGAACAATGGAAGGCCAAGAAGGAAAAGCAAAAAATTGACACCTGCCTGATCAACAAGAAGTAGATACCAAGATCAAAGAGCACCTCAATTTACTGTAGTTATTAAAAAATTTATTCAACTTAGCTTTGTTTACAAACATACATTATTAGCAAAGATTAGTCAAATCTATTAAAGAGGTATGGTAGACATGTTTGTCAAATGCCTTTTCAGGATAATTCATCTTGAAATTCAATCTAGGAGACTCCATATTCATGATGCATGGAAAATTTTTAAAAACTAAGGAAAAATATAAGAAACTACACATCTAACAATATAGTGTACAACAACTTACCTTAGTAGGCTTGCCCATTTCTTCAACTTCTTCTTGCCTTATGTACATGACTTCTTAGCAATACTTATCTACAAAAGCCAAAATGATCATTCTATAATGTATAAGGTAAGCAAGTAAGTAGATTCATATATATATATATATATCATTACTTGAGCCTTAATGTTCATCTTACCAAATAGGATTTAAAAGATAAAAAAGATCCATGAATAAGCCAAAACTTAATCTCTTTGAATAACTTGTTAAAATCATTAGAGATTAGTATAACCACCTCTATCAAGTAGGATTGAAATGCAGGCTTGCCCATATCCTTGAACAGGGCATTCTCTATGAGAGCTCGCTCATTATTCATAGAGGATAACTTATTGAACAGGGCAGTAAGCGATGATTTTATAGAGGAGGGATGAGTAATTTCGCTTCAAACATATCTTATCTTATTGATATTATTGGTAGGTTCCATTATTGATACGGTGATAGCGTGCCGTTCATAATCACGGAAATGAAGGCCGTATTAACGGATGCCGTAGGTACTACCAACACATATTCTTGTGATAAGACTTGTTGTAAATGTCTTAGAGGAAGCCATTTTAAAAAGCACGTTTTTTTACCACCGACCATCAGTAACAGCCAGCATGCCGGAGACATTAATTACCTACCAGAGATTCTTTTACGAAGATATATTTTTTTTCAATAGTCTATGTTCAGAGACATTAATTATATACTGAAATTGCAGTGGAAAAGTATTATGTTTAGAGAAAAAGAAAAAAGATATAATAGAGTCACCGAGAAGCTAATATGCAACAAATATTCATTACAAAATACAGATAACATTTTATTAAGATATGTTTCAGCAATAAGCAGTTATCCTTTAATTAAACATGATTATTATGTTTAAAATATAGATTACATTTAGATGGACACTTTATTTTGTTTAAATTTTATATGCATATTTTGTATATAGATTTTTTCAAAATATATGTATAACATGTGAGTTTCAATGCCTATGCTATAATAGCATTAACCTTTAAGAAATTTTTGTTTCAGGTAAGAAATTTTTGTTTCAATTATTATAATACTACAATGGTTTTATTGAAATTAAAGGTGCATCAATTGCAAAGAGAAGTACAAAAATAAGGGTCTCAGGGTCTCAGCCATCCAAGGAATGAATGAATTATTGTTGCAGCAAAAGCTCTCAAGCCCGCGCAGGCGACAGCTCCTAGGCGGCCTCTGCGGATGTTTTGAGAAACAGGCCTTAACCTTGCTCATCAGGGACCCTTGCTCAAACCCTAACTCATATGGCTACAACGTACCCAAATCCAGAAAGAAACCAAATGCCTTCGCGATAGAAATTACTACAATGCCTATTAGAACCATTATATCGCATTACTGGGTGCATCTCCCGAGATTTTAGTAGACATAACATTGATTCCAAGTCATAAGGTTAGAATTCACTTCTTGCAATGGACTTAAAAAAACATTGGAAAACTCCTAAAAGGTGTAAAATGGACAAAGTGGCAAAATGAAAATATCTTGAAGATAGAAGGTATAGATATATCTCAAGGCATTGTTAATTAAGGTTGTACTTCTTAAACATCTTAATTTTGTTATCTCCTTTCATTAAAGGAAATTAGTATAAGACCCAAGAACAAGGGATATCCTTTACAAAGTTACTTAAACCCTTTAGGACATTTAAAATTTTTTTATGAGCATTGCCTACTAGAATTGAACCTATGACCCTTTAGGATTTCCATACCAAGGCTCCTACCACTAAGTTAACATGTCATTGTTAGCATTTAAAATTTTTAAAATATTTTTAATGATAAAAAATGAATTATAATAAAATATTTTATAAAAATAAAAAATTTAACATATTTTGTTGCTAACGTATAAACTTCATTATGAGTATGTAAAGGTTCATAATCTAAAATTTTATCTAAAATTGATTATCTAATTTAAAACAATCAAATACATTTCAATAAGTTAGTTTTAATTCCATGAGTTAGATAATATGATTAAATTATTGATTTACTAAAGTGGATATAAGGTACCTGTTAAAGTTTTGTATCCTTTATTTTTGTTGGTATTTATTCTCATTATAGATCTTTTATATATTTAATACTTATTTTATTCTATATTATGCACATGTGATTATATAACACATTATTCATGGAACATTCAGGACCTCAACCCTAGTCATACCACAATTTTTTATAATCATTCATTTTTAAATTGGATTTTTAATTCTTTTTAGTTGGTCATACATATTCGTATGTGGGGGGCATTAGACCCAAAAAAAATTATTAATAATAAGAAAAAAGTACATAGTACATCACATACTTAATGACTAAGTAGAAAGCACCAAAAACAACATAGAAAGGAATAACTTTCCAATTTTAAAGTTGCTTACTTAATAGATGCTTTGAAAAATCAAGAGAGAAACTTTAATTGTTAGTAGGGAGGATGGTTCAAGTACTAATAACATTTACATCATTTTCAATAGTTGTATTTTAACTTAAAATAGCAAAAGGTTTTGATATAGTAATAGAAAGCTTTGATAAAATACCAACTTTTGTATGAGAGGAAGGTCTAATAGTATGTCTAGTACACATTTTCCATCATGATTGACCTCACATTAAGACTTTTTGGCATTTGTTCTAGTCTCCTTGTGAACAAAAGATCTAATCTTTGGGTAAATAGTTTTCTTCTTGCATAAGGAAAAATTTTCGTTATGCAATATGCATTCTGACTAATTAATACTTCCTCTAGTAAAAGTAAAAGTATTCATAGAAGCTTCTATTTTCTTTAGTTTTTTTTTATTATCATTTGATCATTCTTGTCATTAACATTAACTTGATTTTTCATTTGTTTAGCTTCATATTGTTTTTCTCATTTTTCCATACTAGGTTACTAGATAACTACTAGGTCACTAGATAACTACACATATTGTTTAACATTAACTACTAGGTTACTAGATAACTACATGTAGCACTTAAGACTAGTTGCATCCATACCACTTACTTTTAACATGTAAAATACAATGCTTGTAAAGTAAATGATTAACTAGGAAAATAGGAAAAATTATTCTAAGTAAACACAAGAAAACTAAGTGAATGTTGAAATGATGATAAGCAATCTCAATATTTATTGCTAGTTATGAACTATGTCCAAGTACAATTCACTTGAATAAAGACATTATACAATCACTCAAAACCACACTGTAGGCATACACTTCTAAATGCTAGATTATGAAAACAAATTGAAAGAGTTCTATTACTATGACCTAAAACTTCTTTTGATCTTTGTGCCTAATTGCTATATTTATAGGCTGGCACACATCCCATGATATCATTTGTACAATGTTGTACCTCATGCTACGATATTGGATCTATGACACCATAGATACGATATTGTAGTTACAATATCATTATTGAAAAAAATTTGACTTCATCATACTCCCATGACTAACTAAAAACTTGTCCTCAAGTTAAAATAGAATGAGAATAGAGTTCCTTACAAAATTGGAAGGTAAATTTACATGACTGACTAACTATATATATGACACTAAACGCTGTAGTGGTGTTTTACAAAAATTGACATAAGTTATGACAAGACAAATTGAAACAAAACAAACAAAACTTGATGAAGCTCGATGTAGCCTAGGTAATGCCTGGTGGTGGTGGCTCCTTCATTGGTTGCTTCCCTTTGTCATCAGGCTTTTGAAACTTATATCTGTTGAGCAACACATGAAGTTTTCTTCCTCCATTTTAGGATCATGTATCGTCCATGCCTATTGTGCATGATGTGATGGAGCTGGTACATCCCATGGACATGGTAGCTATAGAAACATCTAATTGGCCTTGATGTACCATGCCACACATTTCCTCCTCTCTTCTTCAAAAGACCTTTCCATCTTGTGTAACTCTTGATGATCAGACATTCTTATGGCCAGGTTTGCTGCGACATCTTTCTACCCTTGGTAGCCAGCCTTAACTACTTCTAATTTAGAGTTTTCCACATGGAGCTTTTGTAGAGCATCTTTTCCATATGCAAACTCCTTTTTGTATAATGCATATGTGGTTGCTACTTGCTATTCAAGTTCATTTCTAGGCTTGCTTGTTGTCAGCATGACCAAGTTAGCATAATGAAGCTTTGCTAACCCCATGTATTCTTTCAAATCTTCTATCTGCAGGTCTTTATATCTTATCACTACTTTGTGGACATGAACATAACTATCCAAGATGGGCTACAAATCTAGATTTTGTGCTGGTATGGAATTGATCTAGGCTTTTGTCATCTGTATTTTCTTCTCACTGTTCTATTTATACATGCCCACCTAATTGCAGAATCGCAGAAGTGTTTTTTGATCCTTTCATGTTCTTTCCCTCATTTTGCCATATGTTTATCTCAATAGTTGATTTCTATATGATTGTGCATACCTTTGCCGTTGAGAGGGTTTTGTTTTCTCTTGCTAAGCAGCTCATAACTTGGTTTACTCTTATTAATTGTTCTCTTAATTGATGGATGCTCTCCTCAAGGATGTTTTTCTGCTTCACTACATTAGTGAACCTGGTATTATCTGCAACAAGTTGTTTATTTTCTTTCTATGTTATGGTAAGTGCCTTAGCATGTGCATATGTCTATGCTTCTGCTACGAAGGCATTCCACACTGCTTTTTCCTTTTCATTCTCCATCTACTTATTTTGCTCCATTAGGTGATTAATATGTTCTATTCTAAACTTCTCTAGCTAGTTAAGTGCAACATATTATGTAGGATCTGCACTTAGGGTCATGAGCTCTTCTTATAATCTATGAATTTTATTTTTTGCATGCTCTACCTTGGTTTCTACCATGACTAGCTTACCCTTAGTTGCTATTAGTTTTGACTATATTGTAGTGACATCACTTGGTATGTCAAAAATATTTGTCATGACTTGCCCAATTTGTAGTAGTTGATCCAGAACATATTCATGATTGACAGGAGTCATTGAGGTACCAGCTAGCTCCAATTAGATTTGCTGGTGGCATAACAAGTACATTAAATGATTCCTTGATGTGATCTTTGATCAGTCATGCAGCTCCTACTACATCCTAGTGTTGCATAACCATGACCATGGCTCCTTCTCTAGTTTCAAGCACTATTTGGAATGATGCAACATTTCTAGAAATCTACTGTGACCATTGGTCCTCTCCTCCCGAGTGCAATGGTATTTGTCCATTGACAAGGTCTATGGAAATTGTTGGTTGAATGACACTGTCAATGAATTTATATAGATTGGCCTCCTCATGGGTTCTCTAATAGATGATCTCTACAATTTGTTACAAATGACTCATTGATGGCCTGTAATCTTACAATGGTGGTGGTGAAACTTTCAATTGTTATTGTTTCTACTATTGCTATTGCTATTACTATTGTTACTGCTACTCTTGCTATTGACCACTGGGTCTCGCTTGCTATTGTTGTATAGTAGTTTGTATGGTTTATCCAACGTCTATTTGTTCCTCCACTTAATCTTTCTTTGGTGGTGTTGGCTTAAGCATCTCATCATAGGAAGTGTTTTGAGCCTTCCTAAGGACATCATTGGTGTACCCTAGGATTCTAGCACATTTTCATAACTTTCTAATGATGCAAGAGAATGGAAGTATCAACTTCCTTACCTTCTTTTCATTAATTTGGATTTCCATGAATCAGAGTTGTGCAGGGTTTGCATTATAATTTCCCATTAAGATTGCACTTTCTTTGGTTGCATATGTTGATGTTCTATTTAATCTTTTTGTGAGAAACAAATGATATGTGCCAATTTTGAAACAGATTCTCTCTTCTAGAGTTAGCTCATTATAATCCTTATCTTCTTTGTCATATTTCCTTTGTAATAACAATTTCCTTATGTCTGTATTTGATCTAGTGGATAGATGTGTTACTTTTACCCCTTCATTTGACACGTTAAGGGCTTGGGCTATTACCTTAACTGCATAAGAGATTGAGACTTGTTCAATGTTAACTATGGCTTCCTTTCCTTTGTTGTGCTAGAATTGATAGGTCTCTCTTAAATACCATTTTTCACTATTTGAAAGTGTGGGTCATAACAGTAACACTTGGAGTTGCATCCTCACCATTTCTAGAGAAAGTTCTACAAATGAGCTACACTTTAGCTTCATGATCATTATAGTCATGATCATTTTCTCTTGGATGACTTGGAGGTAGTTTGGTAATAGCATAAGGCACTGTCCTTGTTCTAGTGCTTATGGATTTGCTACCTTAGGTTGGGCCAAGTGTCTTGTAGTAGGTGTTTCCTAATGAATTCTGAAAGATTGAGTCTCCTACTCCACATGCTCTACTTGTGGATCTTATTCTCTTGTTTGACCTCTTCCATGGCCTCTTGGACTTTTTCTCATTGGCTGTGAGGGTCCTCTTATTGCTCCTCTTTTCAGGGTCATCTACAATCATCAAGGATTTAGGAATTATTAAAATGTTTACTCCAATATTTGATAACTTCTTTCATTTCTCATACCTTTAATTAGATTAAGTTTTTAGTGTATTATGATTGCAAAGTTAGACAAATTTTTAAAAAGAAATCCCATAGGTGTTAATTTCTATATAACCCTTCACAATTATCCATTTTTCTCTTGTTTATGGCATATAATAGTTGGTATGGTTCGTAAAGAGAATTATTTAAGTATTTTTGGCTTTCGTGTGATTGATTTTTGTGAAAACTTTTCAATTTTCCTTTCATACTTACCCTTATAATAACTTCGATGTGTTAGAGAAATTTGATTGAAATGTTGGTAATATTATGCTAAGCACACACCGCATTCATCCCCCTTTCCCCTTCCCCCTCTTCCCCCCCACCCCCCCTCCCCCATCCCACACCCCCAATGACTAAGTTAAGAGCTTTGTGATCAATAAGGTTCAAGAATCACATAAATTGGTGTTACGAGTGTGGAGTTATGAGGGGTTGAAGTTGGGAGGTAAGAGCTCTTAGGTCAAAAGAAAAAATGACAAAAACTCTCTTCTTTTCAACAGTTAAGAATGAAAAAATTTAATTAAGTTTCACATGTATATATACTTTTTTTGGGTGCGATATTAGAGATTCGATATGAAAGGGGCTTTGAGGAGGTGAAACTTTCCAATTTTTCATTAATTTTTGCATGGAGAAAAGGAGTCAATTTGAATATTGGGAAGATATGAAACATGTTTAGAGGATTTTTGGCTAGGAATGATGCATATTTTTCAAGGATTTGGCATAAAACGTGCATAAAGAAAGAATCTTAAGCTATGAAATTTTATTAATTGTTGATAAGATGGATGAGATGGGTAATGAATTTGTGTTGCTAGAACGGATATTTTGAATGTTAAGGGAAGTTTTTATTTACATTTATTGTTGTTGGAAGGCTCAAGATGATGTGGAATCGCTTGCTAGGTATAAGATATAACAATTATACATGTGAATCCTCCCCAAAGCAAGCTCTAGCCCTTAATTCCCCTGTATAACCACACCTAAAAGTGTCCTTAGGCACTTAAGGAGTTGAATGTAATGCATACCTATTTAGAAAAACACACATGTTAGAAGCACCATATTGGGAAAATGTCACTATGCTACTTAAAACCATAAGTTATAATTATTCATACAGTGAGATGAGATGGACTTAGAAGGGATTGCAAAAATCAAGATGTGAGGTGTCTTACCATAGGCATGATGAATTCTTGTGTTTTATTGGTGGTTAAAGTAATCATTAGCCTTTAGATCCAAGATTCAAATCAAGTCCAGACCACATTCCAGTGACATTGCATTATGTCATCTCTTGGAGTTACAACCGTATGACTACCACTATTTCAAAGAGTATTACCACTTGGCGTATTGTCCAAGTGAGGAGTTTATTCAATGCACATATTATTACTACTATTATTTTGATTCTTGAGAAACCACCTACCTTTAGGCATGGGTGACATGTCTTTCCAATGGGACCCTCAAAAATTTATTCTATGCATGAGCTTTATTTTTATATGTGTCAGCCTTACCAAATGACTACCTTTAGGCATGGGTAACATGTCTTTCAAGTGACATGGCAAGGCAACACTCATTTTACTCTTACTCCCATTTTTTGTTAGATCTACAAGGACATAATACAATCAAAGAAATAGGATAGAACTCATGATAGTAATCCAAGAGAATCCACAAATCCCCTTGATGTCACACCTTTGACATGCCCTCTTGGTTCTTCACTTTTCAGTCTAGGCATAATGATCACAAGTTTATTCTTAGTTTTATGACAAAAAAAATATCATTATGGTCATGGTAAGAACCTCTTATTAATGGAATGGATGGATGAATGTTGTGGTCTCACTATATAAATAATTAGTCCCTTATGACTTGATAGAATAGAGAAATCTTCACAGTATTGGACTACATCTTACCTTATTCTTGATGTGTTTTATTAACAATCAAAAATATGTACAAAGAAAATGAAAACAAAGTATGAAAAGGATGAAAAAGATAGTAAAAATGGAAAAAGATGTAAAAATGAAAAATGTTAAAAGAATGAAAAATTATTAAAGAAAGGAAAAATGTGAGAATTAAGAAATTATTAAGAAATAAAAAAGTACAAAAGAATAAAAAAAAGTAAAAAGAAAGTAAAATGTTAGTAAAGTACCTATGGGTTCATATGGAAATCTCCATGACTATTATCATGATTGGTTAAATGAAAGAGAGAATGAGTGGAAGATAGTTGGATAGAGTGGGTAGATTCCTTGAAATGTTCATAGTAGAGTTTGACTTGTTGGATGTTAGCAAGAATGAGCTGATGTGGGTAGGATGGGGTGGTAGATATGTAAGGCACCAGATGGATACGTGGCTTGAATAATGTACAATCCCTTCCAAAGTGTCTAAAATTTGGCTATTTAGAGTAGATGATTTGGATTATAGTAAAGAACCTTATCACTAGGTTATAGAGTTACTCATCTTATCCTTGTATCATACCTACGTTTGGAGTAATGTTTGTGGACTTCATTACTCATGATTGCTACAAGATTGTTTTCATCTAAAATATTTAGATTCATGAGATGTTCTTTTTGAGCTAAGATCAAATCAAGGTTAAGTTAGTTGGCAGTAGCTAAAGTGCGGAGTTCTACCTAGATTGGAAGTGTTGGTAACTTGCCATAAACTAACTCATATTGTGAGTATCCTATAGGTAATTTCTAGGATGCCTTATAGGCCCATAGAACATCATTCAATTTACTACTCAAATTCTTTCTAAACCTACTAACTATCTTATTAAGTATCCTACTAATTTCTTGGTTGCATGAGTTTTTTAAATGTAGCACCAATGAAGTAAGTTCTATTATATGATATGAGCATTTTTGGTACTCCAAATCTATTCACAACATGCTATTGGAAGAATTTAGTAGCTATCTTTGTTGTACAATCTTTCACTATTAGCACCTTTGCCCACTTAGTATAGTAATCCACATTCATGATTATATATGCTTTTCCATTTAACATTGGTTGTATGGACCCCATAAAATCAATTTTTTGTATGTAAAAAAGGTTCCAATGGTTGTATTCATTATTGTGGCCCTTCAGATCTAGCCATAATTCCTCCATCTCTTTGGCATCACTCACAAGATTACATAAAAATGTGGGTGTCTCTAAACAAGGTAGGCCAAAAGCAACCTATGATCATCAGTTTGAGTGCTATTCTATTTCCTACATAGTGGACACCACATGGGCCTTCATGGGTGTCTTGTAAGATTCTTTGTTGATCACACTCTAGCACATACCATCTGAAAAGCCCATCTACATAAATCTTGTACAAATTACCATTGATTTCCCTATATATTTTTGCTTTATGAAGGAGCTATTCTCATTATTTCTTACTCTTATCAGTAGCAAGTGCTTATGTTGATAGATAAGTTAGATATTCTATGATCCATGGCTTTCCTATTAAACTTATAGTCTTTACGATTTCTATAAATAGGTTCTCATTGAGGAACTAGTTAGATAAAGGTTCTTCTTAATCTTGGGCATCTCACTTTAGCCTTGATAGATGATCAACTACCACATTTTCTATTTCCTTTTTATCAATCATTGTGATGTTGAATTCTTGTAGAATAATGAGTCATATTATCACCATAGGACTGACCATTAGTTTGTTCATGAGAAATCAAATGGCACTATGATTGGTATGGACATAAATTGGATACCCAAGCACATAATGTCTAAAATTTTCAAGTGCTTACATCACAGCCATCAGATCTTTCTCTGCTATGTTGTAGTTCAATTATGCTTCGGTGATGCTTTTACTAGCATAGTGTATATAAGAAGGTCTTTTTTGATCATCTAGTTTTGTCAATATTGCACCAAGCACATAATTGGAAGCATCGGTCATGATATGAAACAACCTAGACCAATCTAGAGATTGAAGGATTGGTATCTCAACTAGTTTTAAATTCAAAGCTTTAGATGTCTTTTCACATGACTTTGTCCATTCGAAGGGTGCATCCTTCTTAGTGAGTTTCAAAAGGGATTTTGCTATCTTTGAAAAATTTTCTATGAATCTTCTATAATATCCTATGTGGCCTAAGAATGATCTCACATCTTCTATTTTCTATGACCATTAAGTAATATTTTGTATGACATGAATCTTTTTAGGATTTACTTCTATGTCTTTCTAGGAGATTTTTTGTCCTAACACTATACCATCCTAGACCATGAGGTGGCTTTTCTGCTAGTTGAGCTTGAGATTAGTTTTCATACATCTTTTTAGTACCTACTATTGATGGGATGCGATATCGCGTATGCGATATCACGGTGTGTTACCAAGTCTATAAATAAGAGGCAGCTCTCCCTTGTTTCCAAGTTTAGGCCTAAACCGTAGTGAAACTCTGGCAATTTTACCTATCCAGAGATAGAATAATTTCCATGTGCCCGCAGTAGGAGCTCCAAAGTGAACGGATCTTTATTCGAGCAAATATTCTACCTAAACAAAAGTTTGTGTACGGAAATAAAGACGAACTTCTTGGATAAACCTTGCAGTGCATGGACTAGGCTAATTAGGATTTTATTTATTGTTTATCGTTTAAATGCTTTATTAGTTAATTAAATCTCTCTCAACCCTTCTCCCGTAGTTAAGTGCATTCAATACGACCGCTTCGAGCACGTGCGTTACGCTTGGTAATCCCAGTAACAAATAGCATTTGGTAACCAAGGTTGCATTGGTTCAGGGTGTGAATGGTAAGTGGAAATGGATGCTGATGCTAGGTTAATTAAGGCTTAGTTAGATAGTTAAAGTTAGTTAATTAGTCTCTTCACCCTTCACCTCATTAGCATAGGAGATAAAACATAAAAGATATAAAAATCACATACCTCAAACTTACTTAACCATACAACCATGATAACTACAAGTAAGTTTGGGAAGAAAACGAACGATTAACCTTAAGTGTTCCATAAGGCATGTAGGCACTTAGTCTATGGAGTTCGACTGGATTGTGCGTGTAACACTCGTATTTGTATGGTTGAGTGTAGGGGTACCTCACCACTCATCATTGGCGCCGTTGCTGGGGACTAAGTGTTTGTGCACTAAGTAGAATATAGGAAATTATCCACATCGTTGGGAGCTTAAACGAACCCTTGGGGTTAATTAAAAAAAATTATATAATGGTTAATCAACACATCTAGTAAGATAACAATGTCTTCTTCTTCGAATAAAAGCATCTCACCGCCAAGGGATCACACAAGAGACAGTTGGCGAAGTAGCACACATAACCGCAAACCGCCAGTTTCTCAAGAGTATCGAGTAGTATATACTCATCATGATGAGTATATACCCGATTTTATCTTTATCCTCCATCAAGATGAATAGCTGTGTTGGCGAGATCTGCAAGGTAACATAGTGTTACCTCTAGATCGTGTTGTCCCTAACATGCTCCTTTGTGCTCTGGCACAAATTGGCATGACACAGCTATACGCTGAATACGTTACAGAAGATTATGACACAAGGGACTACCATCCCACAGAAGCGCAACGTCAACGGGACTTACGGCAGGAGAGCCACCACACATCGTTGAAGGGAAAAGGCCCCTGTAATGCTTCGCCTGTCATAAGAGAAGTAAAGGATGGTGAACCTATCTTAATAGGTTCCCCACTAGATAATGTTCCCCCTCCTAACAATAGTAAGGAGGTGGGGTATCAGAACCTATGCTCTATGATACACAACCCTAGTTCTGATCCCTGTGAACACTAATTATTCGCTGAGGGAACACAAGCATAAGATAAGGGTGAGCATTCTAATTATCATCATGATCAGGGGAGGGGACACCGAAGAGAAGGTAGGAGACATCGTTATGGCAATGGCTCTCCTTCTTCTTCCCCTTCATCACATCATTCACCCTCTCCTTCCACATCAGGGCGTAGCCACAGAGAACACAACGGTGAGGATAAGGATAAGGATAAGCAAAATGAGAACCCTCGACGAGAGAGTTAAGAGAGAGGACGAGGGCAGTCAAGAGAATCAAGGCATGAACGAAGGGAAAGTAGGGAAAAACATAGAAATCATTGACGTCATGAGAGAGATGACCATGATGAACCCCTACTAGCAACCCAAAGTATGCTAGACATTATGGAGGCTGTGCGAATACCTACAAGGCATCAAAAAGATAGTTGGATCAAAAGATTAGATATGAATAATATCCCACGCTTCGAAGGGGGATATAATGCTGATCCTAAAAATCATTTACAGGAATTCCACGTTGCATGCGCCTTGCAAAACATTGAGAATGAGTGGTAGAAATTAAAGTTGTTTCCTAGGACACTCATAAAGGAAGTAGAGAGTTGGTACCGGTCCTTAGAGCCGGAAACCATTAGGAGATGGAGTAATCTGTTAGAGTTGTTTAACGATAAATACCAAACATACTCCAGAGTGTCTAACTTGCATAAGCAGATCCAAGAATGGAAGAAGGGTACTCATGAACCCTTGGGTGCTACCATGGGTTGATACTATGCATTGCTACATCGTTGCCTGGGCCATGGTTACACACAACGGGATCAACTACGCCACCTCGTAGATGGGCTAAGACATGAGACTAGGAGGACCCTTGGGACTTATGGCTAAGGGAGATTATCTGAGCTTAGATCCCATGAAATTCATTGATTGTTGGAGCAAGTAGCCAAAGAAGAAGGGGAGATACTAAAAAGAGAAAGCATGGAAGAATATAATCGTGATCCTTCCCTCTGAAAGAAGGAAGTGAGATTCTGTGATGAAGAGGATGAGTCACCACATGAGGATTTGGTGAATAGAAAAACCATGCCGCTTTAGAAGTTAACAATGGAAGGTTAGCTAAGGTAGATGAAATATGAAGCTCCTTAGACAGCAAAATTGAAACTGTTTTAAAAATCATAGAGGAATCTAAGGAAGAATGAAGTAGTGGCCATGATAAGAAAAAGCGGAGAGATTAAGGCCATGAACATAATAATGGTAAAGGAAAAATGACTATCTCTGATGAGGTTGTGGATTCTGACATAGACAATGATGGTGGATGTGAGATCTACCAATATGATCATCCTAAGGGATGTTGCCCAATCATCTCACATTTGCAAGAGTCTGGGGTGTATGCACTTAACCCAAGACCTAACCAACGACAAGCACCTTGAAGGTTACCTTATCCCCAAGGTAACCTAAGGCAGTTCCACCAATCGTTAACGTATTATCCAAGTGGAACTCCACCACAACCTATTGGGCAACACCAGCAATGGCAACATCCACAGTCATGGGGGATGCCACCACCTAGGAAACAATACCCTTACCGGCAACCCGATCCTTATGGCTACTATGTGTAGCAGCTGGTTTCTCCAAGTGACTCTATGGGTCACGCAACCCCACAACATCACTACCAAGTTCGAGAGTATTTTAGGACTCCTTCTCCTTCGATAGATGCTCCACATTCATACCATCCTCCAAATCCATCTGCTACTCATACACTGATAGTTCCACTACCACCCGCTCCAACGATGCAAGGCGAACTCCCCACTCAACCACAGCAACGTAATGCTACGAGAGCTATAAACCTTCAACCTACTGCTGGTTCTGACAACCGCACGAAGAGAAGACCTTTCTTTAGAACCAAAAGCCCAAACAAGCTCTCACAACCACAAGCGGTTGAGTTTGTGCACGCATCTCCAACAAATAGGACTTCGGAGCTCCCTTCAATCCAACAATAGGGCCCAACGCATACGGTTATGTTAACACATACCGTTACTGACTGGATCAAGGTGGGCCACCTTCCTAGGAAACTCTCAGATCCTGGAAGTCCCTTAATCTACCTCCAAGTCACCAGGAACGAACCACGTAAGGCTCTTCTTGACTCAGGTTCTAGAGTCAACTTAATCTCATGAGAAATGTATCAAGCCTGGAACCTACCCCAACTCAAGAAGAGCAATATTCAACTAGAGCTAGCTGACTAGTCCATCACCATTCCCTTAGGATTGGTGGAGGACGTCATTACCATTGTGTGTGGTTGGTCATACCCAGCTGATTTCTTGGTGATAGAAGTCAATAGTAACAAAGGGGACTTCCCAATTATAATGGGGAGGGCATGGCTCAGCACCATCAACGTGTGCCTAGGGATCCTCGATCTTTCCTTGGAAATATCTAAAGAAAATATTTATGGAAAGATTGAGAAGAAGAAAGTTCCATGCATCACATACAGTGACTCAGAGGATGATGACATGGAGGAATGCTCAACATCTCCTACATGCAACTGGTGAGCTTAGGAATCTAACATACAAAGGTGCCTATATGTAGCAACCACGCAACAAGAAAACACTCAGTGGTTGATTACTAATCCAGAGAGAAATTCACCAATATGCATGGAACTGACTGGGGGAACAACTCATAATCATAACGGAAGCATGGATACATTGGAGTATGAGCATTGCCGACTTCCATCCCCTAACTTGAAAACATCAACCGGGAGAAGTTGGACACTTCTAAGAAATTCAAATAGGCACTCATTATTTTGGATCTCTCCCTTTCAATTCAGTCATGGGGGAGATAGCCATCTATGCTGATCATTTGAGGCCCTTAGTTCTTTCACATTTTTGTTTTACACGTTTTTGTTTTACATATTTTTGTTTTACAAGTTTCTTTAACTTTTCTTGTTTTTTTTACAACATCGTTATACTTTTTAATTTCTTTATGTATGTGTGTGTTATCCATCTTGTCAAGTTGTCATTTAATAAGTGTTCTTCATGATGGTATGAACTGTTTTCCTATTGGTTGCTAATGTTTGGTTTTTACATTTAAGTTATGATGTTGATACTAAGGTATGGTTCTTTTTATATGATAGGTAATGAGTTCACTTCATCCATTCATCCACAAATTTCTATGGTCTTTCTTGGCTTGGAACTGTACAGTCCCTTTCTTTCTAAATAATAAGAACTTTCAACGAATTGGTGAATGGGTATTTCTCAAACTACGAAAGGACTGAAGGATTATAAAGGGTGTGACTTCAAGGGAACTTGATGCATTTTTGTTGGCCATTCTCTTGGGGTGCTTGGATGTTTTCTTCTTGAGTTTTCTTACTGTTTCGATGTTGCCCAATTATCGAGAAGCTAAGTAAATAAAAATAATAAGTCTTTGCATGGTGTGGTTCTCACGCATAAAAAAATAGTGAGAATTCAAAGCACACCCCTTAGATGTAATAATCAATTGGGCTACAAGCACTGGTTATGAAACTACAATAAACATGTTCCATCTAACTAAAGCCCTTCTTGCTTCCCATTCTCTCCTCCTTCATTTTGTCGGAATGGTAGTGGCTCTTGGGTGAAGGCATTCTTGTTACTTCGAGTGGATGGATTAGCTGAATGCATTGATGCGAAGTCACTGGATGTGGTTTGTTTGAGGCCAGATTTGGAATGGGATCTAATGAGTTACATTAATCATTAAATACACAAGGGGTTGTATATCACCTTGTTCCTGAGATTCCATTCCATTCTCTTCTTTCCATCATTCTTCCTCCATTATCTACCTCATTGCCAATTGTATCATTAGTGTATATTTTAGTGGATGCATCATTTTCTTGTTGGTAAATTCTTGTGGTTAAGACTTTAACTCTTGTTCCAAATGACATTCCTAGAGCCTACGAACTCTTTGAATGTGGGTTTGTCAGAGCATTAAGGGCATGAGCCTGCTTTGGGGAGGACCCACTAGCATTCCTATTTAGTACACCAGTTAAATTATTTTCCTTAACATTTTTGCAATCCACTCTATTTTGTTCATTTCCATCTTGACATCCATTTCATCGACGTTATAGTTGTCTCTTTTTCTCCATCTTTCTTGTTCTTTTTCTTTCTCCATTCTATCGCTACCGGAGGTTCGCTCTTAGTCATGGGGGTCTTGGTCCAATTTTTTCGATTTTCTCCTAGCCCCTACACTTTCGGTAGTCACCATGATTATATCTCCAGACCTGTATCAGCCATACCACAACTCAGCCAATGGACCTTTCACTGAGGCAAGGTATCAAATGCATTGAAATTCATTTACCCTTGCTAATATAAGACTGTGTTGTATGTGCATATGGCAATCATGCAACAATGGATTGGATTTGGAGGGAACACTTGGAATGGATTAGTACTGAAGCAGCTATGCAAGGAGCAAGATCGATGACATGCTTATGGATAGACAACGAAAGGAGAAATCTTGGTGTTGGTAGTAGCAGACTTCTTTTCTCCTCTCTCTTCTCTCTCAGCTGCCAAATAAGGCCTAATGTCAAATGTATAAGGAGTTTACTCTTGTTATCATGAACACCAATTTTGTTTTGTCTTGTAATGATGATCCATTCACATGTCATCCCATTCACCATTAGTTCCATTCAAGTTAATAATCGCATACCTTCCCAATATTTTGTAAGGAACTCGAGGACGAGTTTTTATTTAGTCATGGGGGTATGATGGGACACGATATCACATGGGCTGCGATATTGTGTATGCGATATCACGGTGTGTCGTCAAGTCTATAAATAAGAGGCGGCTCTCCCTTGCTTCCAAGTTTAGGCCTAAACCATAGCAAAACTCTGGCAGTTTTACCTCTCCAGAGATAGAATAATTTCCATGTGCCCGTAGTAGGAGCTCCAAAGTGAACGGATCTTTATTCAAGTAAATATTGTACCTAAACACAAGTTTGTGTACGGAAATAAAGATGAACTTCTTGGATAACCCTTGTAGTGCATGGACTAGGCTAATTAGGAATTTATTTATTGTTATTTATTTTTTATCATTTAAATGATTCATTAATTAATTAAATCTCTCTCAACCCTTCTCCCGTAGTTAAGTGCATTCAGTACAACCACTTCGAGCATGTGCGTTACGCTTGGTAATCCCAATAACGAATAGCGTTTAGTAACCAAGGTTGCATTGGTTCAGGGTGTGAACGGTAAGTGGGAACGGATGTTGATGCTAGGTTAATTAAGGCTTAGTTAGTTAGTTAGTGAAAGTTAGTCAATTAGTCTCTTCACCCTTCACCTCATTAGCATAGGAGATAAAACATAAAAGATATAAAAATCACATACCTTAGACTTACTTAACCATACAATCATGAAAACTACAAGTAAGTCTGGGAAGATAATGAACGATTAACCTTAAGTGTTCCATAAGGCATGTAGGCACTTAGTCTGTGGAGTTTGATTGAATCGTGCGTGTAATGCTTGTATTCATATGGTTGAGTGTAGGGGTACCTCGCCACTCATCAACTGTAATCGATCTAGTGCTCACTTGAAATCAAGCCTGTATGTCGAAGTCCATATAGACTTCAACGTCATTAGCAATTGGTTTTTGGAAGATATTGAGTACCAGTCTATGGAAGGTGGCTAGTGCATTGTAAAGACCAAAGGGCATCTACCTATAAGTAAACATTTCCCATGGATTTATGAACGTCATTTTCTCTTGGTCTTCATATGTAATGTGGATTTGATTATATTCACTCTATCCATTGAGAAAACTATAATATTCATGTCCTACGATGGTATCCAGGACTTGATCAACAAATGACAAAGGGAAGTGATCATTGAAAGTAATAGTGTTCATCATCTAGAAATCAATGTAGACTTGCCATTTTCTTCCCTTCTTTGAAACAATCACTAAGGGACTAACCCACTCACTATCCACAATAGGATAAATGAATCATGCCTTTAGTAGTTTTTCCAACTCCTTCTTGACTACTCCTTTTAATTTAGGATTGAGTCTTCATTGGGGTTGACATTGTGGTTTGACTTTTGGATTTGTACATATCCGATGTTGATAGATTCTCAGATTAATTTCCATGATCTCATCGTAAGACCATGCAAATGCTATAGGCCATCAGTTAATCACTTCTAGAAACTTCCTCTTCTATTCTTCTTTTAGATTGGTGTTTATTATTACCAGCTTTTTATTATTTAGGAAAGCATATTCTAATGTTGCTGGTAGGGTCTTTAGTTCCAATGATTTTGGTTTCCTAGTATATGGGATCTTCAATTGTCACTAGTTTGTGTCTTCTTCTTAACTTATTCATGGGTAAGAGTGCCTTTTCTTTAATTTTTCTAACTTATCAACCTTTTCAATGTAGGCACTAACAATTTGTTCTACTGGTTCCATGTACTTGCTGGATTGAGTTTCTTTATTTGTGATAAGCCACTAGGTGCCTGCTTGCTGTGTGGCTATTGAATATAGACATTTTTGCACACATATTTCTTCTACACATTTATTACATGCCTTGGTATCTTCTCATTTGATAGCCCATATTCTTTGCATGCAATTGCACCGATTATCACTGTATGCAATACATGAAACTCTACGTCTTTGTATAATACTAACTTTGTCTTTCTTGGAAATCTCTAAGGACAAGTCATGAATCCCAAGCTTAGCATTGATAGTGCTAAGCCAAGCTCTTCCCATGATAATTGGAAATTGTTTCTTATTTTTACGAACATGGATTATCAAAGAATATACAAGGTAGGATCAACCACTAATGGTTGTAATCACATTATCCACTTGGCCTAGTGGAACTATGATTGATTAGTCCACAAGATTTAACCAAATATTACTCTTCTTTAATGGTGGTAGATTCTAGGTCTGATACATGTATTATGAGATTAGGTTTACACCTAAACTAGAATCAAGTAGAGCCTTGCATGGCTTTTCCCTTACTATCTCAAGGTAAACGAAGGGACTTCCTGGATTAGTTTGCTTTTGTGGAAGGGCTCCTACCTTCATCCAATGAGTGATTATTTAGGTAAGCATGACCATCATGACATTTGGGTTTGATGAAGATGGAATCTTATTGTGTTGAGGAGGATTAAATGTAGATGGGATGGAAGTAGATTTGTTTCCCATTCATAAAATTATTTTAGGACTTGTTTGGAAGAACAATCATTTCTTAGGTTGTGATTTGCATGTGATCATCTCCTCTTGCATACTAACTACCCTTGTTGCACTTTTCTATTGTAGTTGTGATGGTAGTTTCCCCTACATGATAGGAGGTGGCACTGGTGGTAAAGGATTCAAATGTTGATTTGAAGAACTAGCTCTTGATGGATGCAAATATGAGCTTGGATCTATCCTTGGTGGTGTTGGTCTATGGTACTTGGTTGGGTATTATTATGGAGTTTGAATAATAGCATTTCTAGGTGAGATTGGATGTTACATATAATATCCATATGGTTCAAGCTGCAAATACGAATATTATTGTCATGGAGGTGGAATGACCCATGATTGGGGTTGTTGCCATTATTGATGGTACTATTATTATTATGGGTAGGCTCCACTAGGATAGTATGTTGGTTGGAAGGTTTGCTTATAGTTACCTTGAGGATAAGGTAATGGTTTGGGCATCGATTTCTTGACAAATCTAGGATTATGTGCATATGCCCTTACTTCTTGTAAGTGTGCCATTACTAGGCAACATTCTTTAGGATGTTTATATTGGCATATGACTTGTCCTAGGCATGTTGTTCATATGCTTAGATGTGCCATTACTAGGCAACATCCTTTAGGATGTTCATATTCCTAGATGTAAATTAATTACTCAACATACATTGACTTGTCCCTAGCAACGATGCCAATGATGAGTGGTGGAGCAATTGAACACTCAACCATACAAGTTACAAGTGTTCACATGTGAATAGATCATAATTTGTGGATAAGGCAATGTAATTATGCTAGCAATTTTTTTAAGCTTGAGACCATTGTCTTCCCACATGGAGCTATTAAAGTCTATGTGTATGGTTTAGCTCATTGTGAGGTATATGATATCTAATGTTGTTTGGCCATTATTTCTCCTAGCAAACATAATGAGTTCTTTTATAAAAAGGGAGACTTTCTTCATTTCATTGTGTTGTTGTTATTTTCTAAGCTAAATTTGCTTGGAAAGCTTATGAAATGAGTCATTTTAAAATCTATTAAGGTAGGATCTACATCAAATTGGCATCAAAGAATTTGGTTTGAAGGACTCCACACATGAATTAGTGATCTTCATCAAACTTGTGAAGAAGTTTGAAGAATTATTGATCATTTTAGCAACTTATGATTTGAAGAACCTAAGAATGGTAAAGATTACTTTTTATCTTGTAACATCAAATTTTTTTATAATAATTAAACATGAATTTGTTCAAAAGGCTAAGTTTTAAAGTAGATTGCTTCAAATTTATGCATTTGTGTTGAAGCTTGGTACTTTTCTTTAAATAAAAGGAACATTGTTATGGATATTTTTGCATTTGCTTTTGGATATTATTTTTGTTGCTTTCAGTTTTATTTTTAGACCTATGAAAGGTTTGGCTCCTAAGAAGAAGATTGATTAAGAGCTTTAAGAGCACAAAGACTCCTTTAATACTTTTGTGATTGAAATGTAGGAAGTCCTTCCTAAAGTAACAACCCATAAGCACCAAGATTTTGCAAAAACTTCAAGAAGAAGGGATGTGGAGAAATTCAATACTAACTTGGAAAATATTTTGAGAAGAATTAAGAGAACATCTTCTAGCCATCATGGAAAAGAAGAAGATATAAGGTTTGATGAAGTAGAAATCAATCAAAAAATGAGTTCTCAAATATCTCTTATTGAGAAAAGAAGTGTTCATTACTCAAATATTTCAAGGGAGGAAACCAAAAGCTTCATCAAAGAGACAAAGATATCTTCAAAGTCCAAGATGGTACATGCTATTGATTAAGGAGAGTTTCTACCTCATAATTCATGGAAGGTAAAAGATCAAAGACAAAGGAATGGAAAAGGTCAGGGGACTTCTTTAAGAAGGATCAAAGGTAGCACTAGAAGGTATGATACTGATTCTTTTTATAATTTTTCTACACCTTTTAGCAAGGGAGAAGAGATTCTAAGACAATCTAAGGTTATCTCATGGGAGAGGGGTCACTCTTCTAGTGAAGGTATGTGGAAGAATAATTACTTTAATGGAATTTTTGATGAATCTAATATTAAAACCATGGAGGATAGTTTACCTTTTGATTTGGTACCATCAAAATGTGATGAATACCGTTATGATGATTTTTTTTTAAGAAGAGAAACCATTGGATTTGGGGATGCCTATGTCAAATCTTGAAGCTTTAAGCTTTGATGAGATTAAACAATCACATGTAGAAGATTACATTAAATCAAAGATAATTGGAAGAAGGCATGAAGAGGTAACTGAGTTTAGGCTTTACCTTGCAAATGGTAGTAATTTCTCTTGTGCTAAAGCTAGTATATAATGGATGCTAGTTTTTCACTTCAAGTTAGTAGTGGTTTGTTCAATTGTGATCATAAGAATCATGATCATTATGGTGATTGTGATGAAATTATGAGTAATGTTATGTGTGATGAAAGTAATGTGAATTTTGATACTAGTGTTAGTAATAGGAAGACTAATATTGGTGTTGTTGATATTGATGGCTATTGGGATAGTCATTATAAAAAGATCATTATTGATGTTGGTGAGGACATTGACAGTGATGAATTTGATTGTCTTGGCTATGAAATGGATGAGCAACATGAAGGAAATTTACATTGTGGTGTTGATGGTAAAAGGAAGCTAAATGGTAGTCTTCCAAACACCAAGAAGAAGAAGGTAAAGAAAAGGAAAAAGAAGGAAAGAAAGGATGCTGAAGTAAGGAATCCTGATCTTTTTTATTTTCTTATTCTTTATTTGTTACAAGTTTAAGTCATCATGAGGATGCAAGGAAGGAAATATAAGAAGATTATCAACTAAAGGAAGCATGGTGAGGCATGAGAACAAGCCTCCATGAGTAAGAGAAGCTAAAAATCAAAACCTTAAGCATTGTGGCTAGAAGTGGTGATATTCATTCTCATGTTTTGATGCATTAAGTCTTAATTATTGTGGTAACTATGATGGCATTGAGTAATAAGGATATGGCATTTTCCAACTTGTAAAAGGCCATTAAGAATAATATTTTTAAGAGTAGGAGAGATGATGAGGACATCACCAAGCTCTTATGTAATCCTCAATGTATTATTGTATATGTGTATCATGTTTGAGTATGTCTCCTTGTGTTGGCCTTATTTGTGATGATTTTTTAAAGTATTGGCATGTTTGGTGATGTTTTGAGTCATTTTGATAAGCTTATGGGGTTTTGGAATTAATGGGGTATTGTTTGGAGGTGTTTAGAAGTTCTAGACCAAAAAATAAGAATCTTTATTTTTGGCACTACTAGGATAGACATCTCCTCTAGAGTCTAGATGTCTCCTCTGAAATCAAGACATCAAACTAAATGTGATACATCTCCTACTCATGTACACTCAGGCAAGATGTCTCCATTGACCATAAGATGTATTCATTGGCAAACTCTAGTGGATATTAATTTGGATTTTGGGCACTAGGTGAGATGAAGATCACACCAAGAAGCTATAAAAAGGCATCAAAGGCCTATGTTTGGAAAAGATAATATAAAAGAAGAGAAGATTAGTCTCAAAAAGATAGCTTTAGTGTAATTAAGGAATAACTTGTACTAGAACATTATGTCTATTTGAGTGAAAGGCAAGGAAGAGTACTTGAGAGAGATTGAAAGAATCTCTTATAAGTGTTTTATCTTAAGCTAATGCTTTAAGTATGAGAAGTTGAGAATTGAGAAGGGACATGTATGGCCTCTAAGATCCTTGGAAGAGGTCTGAGTTGAGCTTGGCTCCTAAATCTTTGATGTATTTCTCTATATTTTAAGAGTTGTTTTATAAAAAGTGAGATTTTCTCCATTTCATTGTGTTGTTCTTGTTTTCTAAATTGAAATTTCTTGGAAAGCTTGTGAAATGGGTCCTTAGGGATCTATTCAAGTAGGATATACATTAATATCATAAATGGAACATCACAAATCACATATACTTAATTATCATAAATGGAAAATCATAGCTATTAGTTTAATTGAGATTTTTAAATAGCACCAAAGAAACATAGTAACTTTATTGATGAAATTTTTTCTATACATACTATGTATATTTATTATATCCAACATATCCTAAGGATCTTTGGATGTGATAAAAAAGCATTTAGTTTTAGTTTCAATTCATAAATCATCATAAATCTCATAACAACACATGCTAACTAGCCAGACCCAAACTCATATATGATATTATTTGAGAATGATGAGTAGTAAGTGTCCCTAATGCATAAAAATATAAATAAATCATAAGCATTTATATGTGTCCTAATTGTAATCTATGGATTAGACTAGTAGTATTTCTAGATTGCTAAGTATTGATTGTAGATCACTATCTTCCCAATTACACTTATGATGGTCCTTAACTTGTATGGTTAAGTGTAATTGAGGTACATTATTAATGTTGAGTAATCATTATAAAAATATAGAAAATTATCTATTTAAGCTAAGATATGATGAAATAAATTCTAAGCTAGCCTAAATGATGAGTAGCAGCTCCTAGCTCCTTATACATATCTTGAACTTATGCTATCATTGGTAGGTTACGAAGTGTCCACTACTAGACATACCAAGTAATAACACTACTGTAACATATTTATACTTAGAATTAATCATACTCATTCTTCATACTTAATGTACATTTCAAAATAAAAATATTAAGTAAGTGCATGAAAGGAAATATCAAAGAGAGTAAATTTGTAATAAGAACATATTAAACTAAGTCAGAGTACTATAATGAAGGTGAATTAATTTCAATCTTATTATTATCATGAAATATATCTATGTATAAGATTACTCAAATAAGATTTTATTTTCATTAATCAATTCAAGTTCATGTTGCAGGCACTTGCAAGCTATTACTAAGGCTACCAAATCAAATTGCAAGAGTTTTACTATGATGGTGATTGAATGGTGCACTTAATGTGGCATGTGGGTAGTATATATAGACTTTACCTACCCTAGATACAACATATCTATGATATCATAGATCTAATATCAAACTTATGTTATTAACTATTCATCATACCCCCATAACTGACTAAGAACTCATCATCAAGTTAAAGAAAAATGGAATAAAATTTATTTCAAAATTGTAGAGGCAACTCCACTAATGGACTAACGTGACATCAGTATCGAATTACATTATATATTTGAGTAATTTACAAAAATAAAAAGCATATTGAACATATATGATGAGTGGCGAGGTACCCCTACACTCAACCATACGAATACGAGCATGCAGACACAATCCGGTCGAACTTCGTAGACTAAATGCCTTAACACCACAAGAAACACTTGGGGTTAATCGTTTGTTGTCTTCCTAGGCTTGCTTGTAAGTGTCACGGTGTATGGTTAAGCAAGTCTGAGGTATGTGATTTTTTTTGGTATTTTCAGTTTATCACCTATGCTATGAGAGAGAGGGTTGAGAAACTAACTAACTCTAACTAATGTCCTAAGTCTAAATTAACTAGCGTCAGCATCCGTTCCCACTTACCGGACACACCCTGAACTATGCAACTGTGGCTTACCAAACGCTAATCGTTACTGGGATCACCACACGTAACGCAAGTGCTCGAAGTGGTCGTACTGAGGCACCTATTTAGCTTAAGTGTGATAAGTAGCCAATTCCTTGGCTAGCCGTACACACCCGTGGATGCTCGTAGCCAAGTCGTACTTATCATACGTTCTAGCCTAGCGATGAGCAGCCGATTCCTTAACTAGTCGTACACATTGGACTACTACTAGGATTACCAAGCGTAGATCCCTGAATACGCTACTGGGTTACCAAGCAGCCAATGCTCGTAGTTAAGTCGTACTCACGCGTTGCAACAAGCAGCCGATTCGTTGATTAGCCGTACACATCCGTAGATGCTCGTAATCAAGTCGTACTTGTGCGCACTAGGAAAGTAGTAAATAACAACAATAATAAAAACCATGTACTGCAAGGTTTATCCAATCAAGTTCATCTTTATTGCCGTACACAACTTGGGTTCAGGTTACAAGCTGCTCGAATAAAGAGCCGTTCACTCTAGGACTCCTACTGCGGGCACATGGGAAAAATTCTAACTCTAGAGTGATCAATCTGCCAGAGCTTCGCTACTTCTAGCCAAGATTGGGAAATAAGGGGAGTGCCGCCTCTTATTTATAGATATGGCGGTGGACCGCGATATCGTGTACGTGATATCGCAGGGAAAGATGCAATATCGCGTACGCGATATCGTGGCACAGTGCATGTCGCGTCTCATCATACCCCCATGACTGAATGAAAACTTGTCCTCGAGTTCCTTACAATGATATCAGGTAGGTATGGGATTATTA
>MNCI01021619.1:156848-171532 GCA_015680685.1 Gnetum montanum
GAAAGCAGTAAATAAACAATAAAGCCACGTGCTGCAAGGTTTATCCAATCAAGTTCGTCTTTATTGCCGTACACAACTTGGGTTCAGGTTACAAGCTGCTCGAATAAAGAGTCGTTCACTCTAGGACTCCTACTGTGGGCACATGGGAAAAATTCTAACTCTGGAGTGATCAATCTTCCAGAGCTTCACTACTTCTAGCCAGGATTGGGAAATAAGGGGAGTGCCACCTCTTATTTATAAATATGGCAGCGGACCGCGATATCGTGTACGCGATATCGTAGGGAAAGACGCAATATTGCGTACGCGATATCGCATGGGATGCGATATTGCTGCGGCCACAATATCGCGTACGCGATATCGCGGCACAGTACATGTCGCGTCTCATCAATATATAAAAAAGATTACAAAATTGGTATGTCTTCAAAAACTTGTTCTAAGAGTAAGTCTTCATGTTATTCATAATGATAGTGGTTTCTCTTGTTGCGGTGGTTCTTGTAGTTGATTAGCATCTTGTCCATCCATGCAAAAATAATTAAGGATGGTGTCATACTTCTCCATGTCTATTTGTGGATCATTGATGGTTCAAGCCAAGTTGGCCAAGTTTGTTGTTGTTGGGATTTCGCATGGACATAGCATATTCAAAAACATTCTATTTACTTGAACAAACTAGACAATGAACAACTTTTATTTAATATCAACTATTGTAATGTTCTCCTTATGCTCTTGGTAATCTACCATTTATCTTATTAGATCCTTTGTGATATCATATTGCCTAGTGTAGTGGATTTAAAGAATTTTATCTCTTTTAATACTCCTTATAATTTAATTATTATTTCATCATGAGGTTTGCTCTTGATCAAAAAATATTAATATTGTTATTTCTTGCTTCTTTACTTCATTTAAAGAAGAACTAGCTATTAACATCACAATATTAACATACCTAAGGTTGGAAGTTTCATGTAGTGGGCCATTTCTTCTAATGGCATATCTTTGATTTTGATTTCTACTTGGTGTATTGTTAGAATCCTATTAAAGATGTTCTAGGTTGTGTCTAGAGATTATTACAAAGAAACATTGATATGAACCTTCATTACCTTGATCTCTTTCTCGTTAATCTTCTTTTGGAGGCCTACTTGATCCTTGTAATGTCTATTAAATATGTCTTATTTAGTAGATTAATTTTTCAAGTCCCAATTTCTATTTGTGAATCTCTACTACAATGCTCTAATCTTTGCCATTTATAGATTTCAATTTTAATGAGCTAACCCCTTGTTGTATGCATCTACCTTTACAAATATTTTCTTAGCCAAATTATAGATATATATTGTGTTAAAAAGTAGTGTCCAATGCTCTATCCACATGAAGACAAATCTATATAAAGTAAAAGTATTTTTATTTATTTTTTAGTTGATAGGTGAACGTAAAGTTCTTTGGCCCCAACTCACCTTTAGTTTACATAAATTTCTTTATTTTCACTATGGTGAATGGCTTCTCAAGTTCTCCAAGTATGGCCCCAATCATTTCCTATAAATTGTAAGGCTACACATGAATAAAATAACCACTTTTGAAGATAATAAAGTTGATATTTGATTTTCTTTGCAATTGTATGATTTGTCATATTTTTATTTGCATGTCTATCTCTAGTCTCAACTTCCATTCTCAATTATCAATTTATTATTATCAGTTATCAGTGAAACCAATTATCAAGCAATCACTATATTAAATGCATTATCAAAATTTCTATAACTCATTTTTCATAGTAAAGAATTTAAGAAAACATTTTAAACAAAATTAGTACTAGAGCTAGCCACCATGAGCTGCAACAAGGAAGTAGCCAAATGTCCTATTATCTTCAATGGAACCCAAGATTTCATTCTCTAAAAACAAATCATAAAATGGCTTATGAAAGTTATTGAAGTATGACATGTGACAGAGCCTACAGAAGCCTATATCAAAGTCATCCCAAAGGGAGAAAATAAAAATAAAGAAGATCGTTTGATTTAAGAACTATTAGGATAAAGAAAAGATTCACATGCAAGAATGATTATTATTTTCAATGTATCAGAAAAAATAGTTGGAATATTATGCTTATTAAAGATTGTTAAAGAAGTGTGGGAAAGATTATGCTTAGATTATCTATGCAACATCGAAAATCAACATACAAAAGAACTACTGTACAAAATTCAATGTGACAAATTAGAAATTAGAAGAGATGAATACATTGAAGAGTCTTTTAAAAATATGTACACCAAAATAAAAAAAATTATGAATTTGGATGTGACTTAGCACCAAAAAGCACAGAAAATTGTGGTAGCTCTTTACAATGATCCTAGATACCAAAACATGATGATGAACTTTCTAAAAAATAAAGAATTTAAGCAACTCACACTAGATGATCTAGTTGCTCAAATCAAAACACTTGAAAGTTTGAGAACTAAAAAAATGATAAAGAACAAGTCTTCATAGCTAGTAAAGGAAGAGGAAGATTCAATAGAAATTATTTTTAGGACCAAAGCAACGTAGACAAGTCAGAGACTTACAAACAAATTATAGAGGTAGAGCTTACATAAAAGAAAGATGGAACTTACAAGAATAGAGAAATATTCAAATCCCTCTATGTAAAATTTATAATAAAAGAGTCCATACCATAGAAGTATGTTAGAGTTTATGCTTTTTAACTCCAAGACAATGATGAAGGGAGTAATGACATCAAATCAAGAAGACCACCAAGATAAGATCAAAGCTCTTAATTTCAACAAAATAATTAAGAAAAATTCTTGGATTATAGATAATAGATGCTCAAATCACATGACACCATGCAAGTCTCATCTTATTTAATACAAATAAAAAAATTAGTAGCATAAAAATTGAAGATAGTACCACCTTAACATAGAAGGAGTTGACAGCTACATTATCAAATTACCAGACAACAAGGTTACAACCATTAATAATGTCTTATATGCACCAAATATCTAAAATTCTCTTATCTTAAGAGGAAAAATGGCCTAAAAAGGAACCAAAAGTAACTTTAAAGATTACAGATGCATTATTAAAAAGCAAAACAAAGAAGAAGTCATCACAACAAAAGTCTAAAACACCAAAATCTACTACATAGATTGTAGTTACTTTGATCTTAGAGGAAACATTATCCAACATAATAAGCAAACCATTATTTAGGTTACTACTTTAGAAAAGGAACACACAAAGATCCATATCAAAGCATTTCCAAGCACCAAACAACAAATGAAGAAGAAGCCAAAATTTGACACAAAAGATTAGGACATACGTCTTATAAGAAACTAGAAAAAAGAAAAAGGTAATGAAAAAAATGGGAATTCAAATTAGAGATACTCTCAAAGGAAAATGTGAAATATGCATTCAAGGAAAGAAAATTAATAGTCCTCATCCAACAATTGTGGAAGGAAAAGAAAGCCCTCTTGATCTTCTTCACATGGAACTCATTGGACTTATGTCTATCATCTCTATAGGAGGAGCTAATTATACACTTGTTATGGTAGATGAATACTCAATATATACTTGAACATACAACATGAAGAGCAAGGCTAAGGTAATAATAAAATTGAAAGGCTTCTATACTATCATGAAAAATACTATGGACATATCCATCAAAGCCATTAGATCAAATAGAGGGTGATGAATACTACAAAGGGTTGCATTGATAGGTATGCATCAATGCATTCTCATTGACACATGGATTGATGCATTGAAACAGTGTTTATCTCTGCCCATATAAATGTGTGTACCCATGTCATTTATGGCATCATTGAGTCAATATTGTAGTTAGGCTCTTGTAGTTTATTTTCATAAGAGTTAGCATATTTTTTAAGTACCCATAGTAGGACTTCAAGGATTGTACAGATCCTTATTGGAACATCAATGTACCTAAATACTTTTGTATGCCGACAATAAAGATGAGATCCATGGAACTCCTTGCAGTACTCAAAATAAATTAATTTTTACTTTTATGCATTTTACTATTCATGCACTTTACCTTCATGTCATTAGTTAATTAAATATACATAAGTATGATAGCCTCGAACATACCATTAATGCTTGGTAATCTTAACAGTGTTATTGCTTGGTTTGTCCAATAGCCTAACACTTGGCAACCCAGTAGTGTTCTTAACGAGTTTTGGATGTGCATGAAAGGTGGCCTTGAATACTTATGTTAGGAAGTAGATTAAGATATTATATATTTAATTAGATTAATTCATAATTAATTACTTTTTTCCACACTTAGGTTAAATAAAAAAAATATAAATTTAATAAAAATCATGTGCCTTGGCTTGCACTTAACCATACACTTGTGCTTACAAAAGTGAAGCTAAGAAGAAAATGATCACATCCTTGGGTCACTACCTTGGTTATTATGCATTGAGAGAGTTAAAGTCCATGGAATTTGACTGAATCATTAGTACAATGCTTGTGATTCATATGGTTGGGCATAGGGACTAGTCATCACCCATCATTGGCACTATTGTTAGGGATTATAGTTAACTGAGTGTACTACCTAGAAAAGATAGTGAAGCCATTTAAAAAAATTGTAATAGACACTAACATTAAATCATTAAGATAAAGAATAATAACAAATGTAGGGAAGAATCTTCACCACTCACTAGCAGATCCAATCAAAGGCAAGAAAGCCAAAAGATGCAAATGGCCTAAAAGTTTAGAGTTGTCTATGTCCATCTAGATCCTTACACTTTGGATTTCACCTTCATCCTTCATTAGGAAGAGAAACTACATTGGAGGGACATGGAAGGCAACATTGTGTTGCCTCTCGACTAATTTGTTCCAGTGATGCTATTGAATAGTCTTATCAAGCTTAGCATCATTGATCTTAATGGAAAATATGAGGTTTAGAATCACCTCTATTAGGATTATCACCCCATGAAGGCCCAATAGAAGGGAGATTAGTAGACAAAAGCTTGATATGAGGCTTTAAATGGCAAAAGGTTTCATAATCCCTTATTCTTGCAAAAAAACAAAGGAAGCGAGGACTTATTCTTAGGTGCCTCTTAAGACACAACTCTTCCTCTTTTTAAATGTAGTGAATTGTAGACAACCTTGATGGTGGAAATAATGGGCCTCAAGACCATGGAGCCTTAAAATATGGCAAGAACAATGAAAAGCATTGGAAAGAAGATAAACATGGTGATCAGGGTAGGGATTGAAGAAGAGGAAGTAGTAGGCATCGTTTTGGTGCTGATTCTCCTTCCTCTTCACCTTCATCATCATCCCTATCATCTTCCTCCTCCAACTTCAATAGGAGAAGTGGAGGTAATAGAAATCATGATGAAGATGAATGGTGGGATAGGGATTATTGCAAATCCCACTAAGACAATAGATATCATGGGCATGAACAATGTGGGGGTGAACATCACAAAGAGCGAAGGGATAGCAGGACTTACCATAGGTATCTTGGCCATGATAGGGGCCATAACTATGACTATGATGAGCCCCTACTAACTACCAAAAATATGTGCAAAATTTTAGAGGTTGTTAGGATGATAACTAGGTAGGTGAAGGCTAACCACATCAAATAGTTGGATTTGAATAATATCCCCAAGTTTGATGGGGATACAACTCAGATCCACAAAATCATCTACAAGTATTTCATATGCATGTGCCTTGAAAAATGTGGAAAAAAATGGCAAAAGCTAGAAGTATTTCCACGGATACTCATCAAAGAAGTAGAGAGTTGGTACTGGTCCTTGGAACTAGAATCTATTCAATGATGGAGTGCAATGTTAGAGTTGTTCAATGATAAGTATAGGATGTACTCTAAAGTATCCAATTTGAGGAGGAAAATATAGGGATGGAAACAAGGCACTCATGAGTCTTTGTATATGGATATGGATAGGTACTACTTCTTATTACATTGATGTCTAGGCCATGGATACTCTCAACGAGATCAGCTACACCATATCATAGATGGGCTCAAAACTAAAATAAGGAGAATCCTTGGGGTCTATACCCAAGGAAAAATTTCTAAAATAAGGATCCATCAGATTCAAAGGATTATTAAGTAAGTGGCCAAAGATGAAGGAGAGTGTAAAGGAGTACAATAGATACCCCTTCATCTATAAGAGGGAGGTCCACTTCTATGAAAATTAGGAAGAGGCATCACTTGATGAAGTGGTGTAGAGGAAAACCTTACTGATCCAAAAATTTGTAAGAAAAATATTAGCTAAGGTTGATAAACTATGAGATTCCTTGAATGAAAAATTCCAAACTACCCTAAATAGTGTAGAGGAAAGTAGAGATCAAGGAGGTAGTGGTCATGAGCAAAGAAAGAAGAAGGAGGTTGAATGTGAACATTATAAAGCTAAGGGAAAAGCAGATTGACTCATTCTGACAAGTGTAGAAGCAGTAACAATTATTTCTCTTTCTTTCGAGTTCAGTAACTGAGAAACATCCTGTTGACTTTGAGCCGGATTTACAAACTCTTCCGCTTGCACTTATAGACTGGGAGCGTCTCGTTCCTGTCTTTCTTCTCCCATGCTTTGACCAGTGTTGAAAAACCGTTGCGCTGCAGCCTTTTCCCTTACTAGTAAAGGCTGCTAGAGTAAAAAGAAATTGAATTTCAGACCAGTCTTCCTCATGAGTCTATTCACCTACCCGTTCACCATCGTCCTCAATAATTATAGGGCGTTCCCAAGTTCCCCCCTTACTCCATAGGGCGCTATGCCTGCTGATCTATCTATCCGATCCGGGTGGGAGTAAAAACCCATTAAAATCTTGCTGGGGACCCGAAAGTACAGATTTCCGAGAAGGAACGGAAGGGCAAAGCTCTAGAGGAGGCTGTAGATTCTGAGTTTGATGATGATGGTTGTGACATATGCCAATATGAACATCCCAAGGGATGTTGCCTTGTTGTGTCATACTTATAGGAATCTAGAGTGTATGATTTAAATCCTAGACTTGTAAAATGGAAAGTACCTAGGATGTTGCCTTATCCCTAAGACAACCACTGGTAGTAGTTCCACTAATAGGCCTTCTATCTGAGTGGAGCGTCACCTCAACAATAGGAACAATATTAGCAGTGGCAACATCCATAGTCACGGGGGATGCCACCTCCAAAGCAACAGTACCCTTATCGTCAACCTAATCCATATGGGTACTACGTTCAACAACCCATTTCTCCATGTGATTCTTTCAATCACACTTCCTTCCTACATCACTACTATCCTCTTGAATACTATAGAGCAACTTTGTTAAGGAGGAAGTTCCCAATTTCCTACTATCCTCCTCCACACTCTTCTACTTCTACATCACCATCTTCAATACCTCCTCCACCTACTCCATCCATGTAGGGTAAGATACCTACTGATGGGACATGCTATCGCATGGGCTGAGATATTGTGTCGTCCCCTGCGATATCGCGATGCACTGCAAAGTCTATAAATAAGAGGTAGCTCTCCCTTGTCTCTTATTTTAAGCCTAGACCATAGCGCAACTCTAGTAGTTTTACCTCTCTAGAGATAGAATAATTTCCATGTGCTCGGAGTAGGAACTCCAAAGTGAACGGATCTTTATTCGAGCAAATATTGTACTTGAACACAATTTTGTGTACAGAAATAAAGATGAACTTCTTGGATAAACCTTGTAGTGCATGGAATAGGCTAAATAGGACTTTACTTATTGTTATTTATTGTTTATCATTTAAATGCTTTATTAGTAATTAAATCTCTCTCAACCCTTTTCCCATAGTTAAGTGCACTCAGTACGACGACTTCGAGCACATGCGTTACGCTTGGTAATCCCAGTAACGAATAGCATTTGGTAGCCAAGGTTGCATTGGTTCAGGGTGTGAATGGTAAGTGGGAACGGATGCTGATGCTAGGTTAATTAAGGCTTAGTTAGTTAGTTAAAGTTAGTGACTTAGTCTCTTCACCCTTCACCTCATTAGCATAGGAGATAAAACATAAAAACTATAAAAATCACATACCTCAGACTTACTTAACCATACAACCGTGACAACTACAAGTAAGTCTGGGAAGACAACCAATGATTAACCTTAAGTGTTCCATGAGGCGTGTAGGCACTTAGTCTGCGGAGTTTGACCGGATCACGCGTGTAACGCTCGTATTCGTATGGTTGAGTGTAGGGGTACCTCACCACTCATCACCTACCTAGCCACATTAGAGAAATGCTATGAGGCCCATAAACTTATAACCGATTCCTTAGTCAAGTGGTTCTAAATCTAAATCTCACAAAAGATCATTCTTTAGAACCAACAATCTCACAAAGCCCTCACAAACACCCATGGTTGTTAACCCTATTGCTACCCTCTCTGAAATTTCTATCAAGAAACCTTCAAACCAAAGTGCTTCCTAGTTGCACATTGTCATGTTAACTTATGTTGTCACTGATTAGATTAAGGCTGGCTATCTTCCTAAGAAGAGATATGATCTTGGAAGTCCTCTTATCTACTTACAAGTTAGTAGAAATAAATCATGTAGGCCTATTTTGGACTTAGGCTCCAAAGTTAACTTGATTTTACAAGAAATGTACATAGCTTGGGACTTTCCTCCCTTAAAAAATAGTAACATCAAACTGGAGTTGGTATACCAATCCATCACTATCCTTTGGGATTAGTGGAGGACATCATGACCACCATTTGTGGAAGGTCATATCTTGCTAATTTCTTGATAATCCATGTGAAGAATCGTAAAGGAGACTTTCCTATCATCATGGGAACAGCATGGCTAAGCACTCTAGATGCATGGTTGGGGATTAGAGACCTTTCCTTGGAAATTTTCAATTAAAATGAATTCAAAAAAATTAGGAAAAAAAGAGTTCCATACATTGTGTATAGTGATACAAAATGCCACTGCATGAAAAGACTATGGACTATAAAGAGCACATCACTTCAAGCATGCAATCAATGTGTTGATGTCATAGAAATTTAAAGGTATTTGTATCAATAGCTACTAAATAGAAGGGAATTTAGTGGCTAACAACCAGAAATGAGGATGAATCAATAATGTGCATGGAACTAGCTAAGAGACTTATAAACTCTTATGTGGAGAGCATGAATCAATTGTAGTAGATCCATCACAAGCTCTTTGATGAACAAAGTGAAATCAGTTGGGGAGAGTTGGAGATCCTTGAAACATTCAAGCATGAGCCCCTTGAGTTAAAGCTTTACTGGTAGGAATGGAGTATGACTTTCTAAACAATGGTAGATCGATAATTATCAATGCCACACTTACTCTTAAACAAAAGAAGAAATTATTAGAAGTTGTTAACAAATGACCATCATCCTTTGTCTAGTCATATCATGAGCTAGCAGGAATAGATCCCAGGATATGCTAGCATAGTATACAGATTCCTCCATCAAACCAAAGAGGTAGTTGTAATGATGCTTGAACCAAAAGCTTAATAAAATCATCAAGGAGGAACTTGAACAACTCCTTAAGGCTAGGATCATTTACCTTATTGTAGATAGCAAGTGGATTATCCCACTAGTTATTGTGCCAAAGAAAGAAGGAAAGTGGAGAGTCTATATAGAATTCAGGCTACTAAATATGGCCACTTACAAAGATCACTTCGCATTATCATTTGTGGACCAAGTGCTTGATACTATCATGGGGCATTGCTACTACAACTTTCTAGATGGTTAGAGTGGCTATAACCAAATCTAGATTGCACCAGAGGACCAGGCCAAGACAATGTTCACAAGTCCTTGAGGGACTTTTGCATAGAAAAAGATGCCCTTTGGCCTATGCAATGCTCTCACTACATTCCAATGGTTGGCCCTTAGCATATTCCAACAACAAATTAGTAGTGAGGTGGAAGTCTTCATGGATGACTTCTTTACCTATGGAGCTACCTTTGAGTTAGCCTTGGACCACCTTCAACAAGTTCTTCAACAATGTGTAGAAACCAATTGGAAGTTCAACTGGCAAAAGATCCATTTGATGGTCCAAGAGGGCATTATTTTAGAGCATAAAATTTCAACCAAAGGGATCAAGGTAGACCTAGAAAAAATAAGGGTCATCCAAAGAATAATTAGATAATTAGAGATTGTAAAAGATGTGTGGTCATTCCTTGGCCACACTGGTTACTACAAGTACTTCATCAAGAACTTTTCAAAGATTGTCAAGCCATTGGTGGAGCTTATAAAGAAAGATGCATCATTCATTTGGATCATGGAATGTGAGCATGTGTTCTAACAACTCAAGAGAAGGCTCATATAAACTCAAATTAAATGAGCACCAAGCTAGCATAAAAAATTCCATACCATGACAAATGCATCAAACTACATCTTGGGAGTTATGCTTACACACATGAACAATCAGAAATGTAAATACTACACCAACTATGCAAGCAGAAGCATTGTGGATGCACAACTTAACTACACCACCACTAAAAAGAAGCTCATGATAGTGGTGTACATACTAGAGAAAGTTAGGTACTATGTGCTTCGATATAAAGTATTTGTGCATATTTATCATAGTGCTATCTGGTTCTTTATGAATAAGCCAATAGTGGGCTCTTGTGTCATACGGTGGCTAGTCATCCTCCAAGAGTTTGATTTAATGATGGTAGACCAAAAGGGAATTGAGAATATGGTAGTTGACCACTTGTCTCAGTTGAGATGGGACAACAAAGAGTATGAGAGCTCATTATTTAATTAATTTCTTGATGAAATCCTCTTTGCTGCTACTAGTAATAAGTAAGCTTCCAAGAAAACAAACTAATAAAAAAACATCCTCTCCTATCTACTCACACAAGAGATGCCATAGGAGTGGGATTGTAGGAAGAAACAACAAGTTCTTCATCAAGCTAAACACTTCATGAAAATCAATAAAAACCTCTTCAAGGTTTGCATGGATGGCCTAGTATGATGGTGTGTCCCTAACACAAATTAACTTTAAATCCTCCAGACACACATGAAGGTCCTTGTGGGTATCATTATATTGGGATCTGAATGACCATTAAGATTCTCATGGCAGGATATTATTGGCCAACAATCTTCAAGGATGTCCACAACTTCTTTTACTCCTACAACAGATGCCAATGTGATGGAGGGATGATCATGCATATGGAAGGACCTCAATAGTCTATTTAACCATTGAAGCCTTTTGATCTTTGGGGGATCATTTTCATGGGACCCATCATCCCTATGTTAAACAAAAATGGCCACATTATCATGGTTGTTGATTATTGCACCAAATGGGCTAAAGCTGTAGTCATCATTGACTATTCATCACCAATGGTGATCTAGTTTGTACAAAAAAATGTTGTAAATAATTTTCATGTGCCACGAGCACTGATTTCAAATAATGGAACACATTTCATGAGTGCCACTTTTTGGAAGCTCATGCAATGCTTGGGTGTTGAACATTAACTAACAACTCCATACCACTCCCAAGCTAATGATCAAGTTGAGGTTACCAATAGGGAGATTACCAAGATACTAAAATGTACAGTTAGTAAATATAGGAAGTATTGGAGCAACAAACTCAACGATGTCCTTTGGGCTTATCGTTTAACATAGAAACTTCCTATTGGATACTCTTCCTATGAGCTGATATATGAAAAACTACCAATACTTACCATCCAAGCTGAACTCTATACACTTTCAATAGCCTATGACTTTAAATTAGACCTTAGTCTAGCCCAAAAAGAGAGGTTAATGAATCTCAACATGCTAGATGAGAATAGATTAGTGGTCCTGTTATCAAATGAATTACACAAGGCACATAGTAAAATATGCCATGACCTTAATGTTGACAACTGTTTGGGAATGCTAATGTTAGGGGCCTTTGGTCTTGTGACCTTGTGGATCATGGGAAACAAAGGTATTCCTCAAAATATGGTGTAGGTGCTTGTTGCTCTTCTAGCAACACTAAGGTGCAAATACCTTCAAAAAAACTCACTGGTTATGAAACGAACTAAATGTGAGTATGTGCTTGTTATTGGAAATGTTGAAATACTAGGGTCCATGTAAAAAATTGTAATTGGCTATCGTAAATGAAATTTGGTTGGCTTTATCAAATACTATGAGTTGTTTGAGATTTCTATTTTGTCAAATCACTTAGTCTATATAGTTCCTATAGTACACTACTTGAAACATATAAAATCTCACAAAAATGATTAATCACAATTCTACCAATCTACTCCTAGTTTTCCCCAAAGAGAAAAATCCACTAGAAAACTAGATATAGAGCAAGATTCAATGGATTTTAGAAAGAGAAAAGAAAGGAAATAATATTTGTGTAAATCTCAAACATTTAGGCAAGATAAATTAAAGCAATAAAGCTATTTCAATTATTCTAAGTATTACAAGTTGCCCAAACCTTTTGAGCTCAACAAGTAAATTCATAAAAGAAAATCTTATTCACTACCAAAATGCTTTGTAAACCACAAGTACAAGCTTATACTTGCCTAGCTAACCGTTGTCAAGAATTACAAACACTATAAGTAACAGAAAAATTTAACAGTTTTTTAAATTAGAATTCTAAGGCAATAAACTTTAGAAAAATGAAGCTATTTCAAACAAGCCAAAGTATCAAAGACTATCTAGATCCTTTAAACTTAAATAGGTAATTTCTATAAGACATTACTATTAAATTTCTCAAGATGCTTTTCTATAACATAAGCTCTTATTTGGCAAACCTTAATAGAGGTCTAATATTGTGCAAAATAAAGCTTTGAGAACAATCTAAAAAAATCCCAAAATCAAATGCCAAGCACATTACTATTTAGACCATTAGCTAAGTAACTTAAAAAAATGGAAAGAAATGCACTCACAGGATTAAAACCAAGCAGTTGAATTGATATCTTTAGTAATCCATGCTTTTACAATCTTCAATGTTGCTACTACCAATTTACCATCTCCCCCCAGCCTAAAATAATCTTCTTCCACTCTTGACACCCTTTTATAGTAGCTTCATGGTAGTTACATTAATCATTGAAGGTTAAGGTAAATATTAAATATCTAGGGAATTTATTCATAACTACCTTAAGAAGTTATAACTTCTATAAGAAGTTATGTGAAAATCAAGCCATAGTTGACAAGTGCCTTCTTAGCAATTACAACCTTACAAATATCAAAGAGATCTATTTATAACTTCCATGGGAGGTTATAACTTTCATTGGAAAATTTTAATTCCCAAAGAAATTAAAGTTATATTTATCAAATGATTATAAATTTTCCCCTTTTTAAATTGTATACCTCTTTTTTAAAAATTATTAGTTGTAATTTGAATAAACCATAAGTTTTTGTTTATGATGATTTGTTTTTCTTAAATAAAATTGTTATTAAGGTCATGTGACCTTAATATACATGGTTTCATATTTGTTATGCCTCACATTGGTGTTTGAGCTTTGTGGCTATCATGCTTGTTGCAATGTTGCCTACATTGCATGTGGTTCTTATGTGTCTTATATTCCTTACTTCTGCTCCTAGATCCTACTGCTACCATGATTCTGTAGACATGGCACTCTCATTGGTGTTGTCCTTAGTCTCTGCACTCATTATTATGCTTGGTGTTGCTCCAAAATAGCCACCTCCATCATGAATAAGAAATTTGCAGATTTAGACCTTGCTCTGGTTCTCACCACCCTACTGTTTTGTGATCCTCTATGAGATGTGCATGGGTACTTGGAGAGGAGCTTCCATTCATATTTTTGCTGCTGCTATGGAGAAATTTGCTATAACAAATACCCTTTGCTTAGGGTTCTTCAACTTGTGTTTTTTTACAATATATGATAGCCACTGCTTTAGGGCTTCTTTTGATTTTGAATGTGGAGACAAATTTTTTATGCTTTTAGGTTTGGCATGCTCGTTTTTGCTCTAGAACATCAAGTTTGGCATGCTTGTTTTTGCTCTAGAATGTTAATTTTGTATAGATCTTCTTATGAACTGCAAGGCCTATATTCTTTTGCAAGTTTTTGAAATTTTATTTTCTTGTTGCACTTCATATTACCATGATTTTTTCTGCAGCAAGGGTTTCTCTTTCAAAATAACTATGAAGTTTTTTTTAGACAATTTTGTTGAATTTTCAACCACCATTTAACAAGAATCTTTTTAATTTTGTTTACTTTGTGTTTGATGAGACGCGATTCGCATGAGCCGCCATATGGCATTCCATGTGATATCGCGGTCTGCCGCCATATCTATAAATAAGAGGCAGGTCTCCCTTGTTTTCCCATCCTGGGCTAGAAGTAGGAAAACTCTGGCAGTTTGATCACTCCAGAGATAGAATATTTTCCATGTGCCGGTAGTAGGAGTTCCAAAGTGTACGGATCTTTATTCGAGCAACATTGTACCTGAACACAAGTTGTGTACGGCAATAAAGACGAGCTTTCCGGATAAACCTTGCAGTGCATGGAATAGGATTTTAGTTATTGTTTTCTCTCACCCTTAAACTCCTAGATTGTGGAATGAGTACGAATTGATTACGAGCATCCAAGGATGTGTACGGTTAGTCAAGGAATCGGTTGCTCATCGCAATGCAGTATGAGTACGACTTGATTACAAGCATCTAGTGTGACTACTTGGTAACCCAGTGGCATATCCAGGATCTATGCTTGGTAATCCCAGTGGTAGTCATGCACTAAGATGTGTATAGTTAGTCAAGGAATCAGTTGCTCATCGCACTTAGGCTAGATAGCTTCCTCAACCCTTTCCTCCTAGTTAGGTGCCT
>MNCI01021619.1:174892-310549 GCA_015680685.1 Gnetum montanum
GTAGACACCCCGTGGTTGACAGCTACTGGAAAGAGAAACCGAAAAATATGCATGGAACGAACTAAGGAGACAAACCATGCCAACAACGAAGGCATATATACATTGAAATATGAGCGTCGCCAACTTCCATCCCTTAATCTAAAATCATCAGTTGGGAGAAGTTGGACACTTCTTAGAAATTCAAATAGATGTTCATTATTTCGGATCTCTCGCTTTTCACTCAATCATGGGGGAGATGGCCACCTATGCTAATCATATAGGGCCCTCAGTTCTTTTAAATTTTTGTTTTACACATTTTTGTTTTACACATTTTAAATAAACTTGGGTCTTTAACCTTTCTAATTTTTTTTTACAACTTCGTTTATACACTTTTTCCATTTTGTGTGTGTGTGTGTGTGTGTGNTGGCAGGCAATGAGATCACTTCATCCATCCATCCACTAGTTTCTATGGTCTCTCTTAGCTTGGAAATGTATAGTCCCCTTCCAATAAGAACTTTAACGAATCAATGATTGGGCATTTCTCAAACTAAGGAAGGACTCAAGGATTGAAAAGGGTGTGACTTCACGGGAACTTGATGCTTTTGTGTTGGCCGTTCTCTTGGGTGCTTGGATGTTTTCTTCTTGAGTTTTCTTAACGTTCCGATGTTACCCAATTATCAGAAGCTGAGTCAATAAAAATAAGAAGTCTTTGCATGGTGTGGTTCTCACGCATAAAAATACAAACAAAAAAAAGAGAGAAAAAGTGAAAAAGGAAAAAAAAAAGAAAAATAAAAAGTGAGAATTCAAAGCACACCCCTTAGACAAAATAAACTTGGGCTACAAGCATTGGTTATGGAACCAAAAGTATTCCCTCTAACTAAGGCCCTTCTCACTTCCCATTCTCTCCTTTGTTTCATCGAAATGGTGGTGACTCTTAGGGAAGGCATTCTTGTTACCCAAGTGGATGGTCTAGCCGAATGCATTGATGTGAAGTCACTGGATGTGGTTGGTTTGAGGCCGAAGTTGGAATGAGACTTGCCAAGTCACATTAATCATGCAATCCACAAGGGGCTGTACACCACCTTGTTCTTAGGATTCCATTCCATTCTATTCTCACCATCCTTCTCTCCATTCTTCACCTTGTTGTCTGTTGTATCATTAGTGTATATATTTTGGTTGATGCATTGTTTTCTTTTTTGGTAAATTCTTGCGGTTAAGACTTTAACTCTTGTTCCAAATGATGTTCCCAGAGCCTACAGACTCTTTGAATGTGGGTTTGTCATGATATTAAAGGCATGAGCCTGCTTTGGGGAGGACCCACTGACATTCCTATTTGGAGCATGCATTAACTTCTTTTTCCTAACATTTTTGCAAATTATTTTCTTTTGTTCATTACCATCTTGACATCCATTTTGGCAATGCTCCAGTTGTCTCTTTTTATCTATCTTTCTTACTCATTTTCTCTCTCCATTCTAACGCTACCAGAGGTTCATGATTAGTCATGGGGGTACGGAGCCTGATTTTTTGATTTTCTCCTAGCCCCGAATTTTTTTGATTTTCTTCCTAACCCCTACACCTTTGGTAGTCATCATTAATATATCCCCAGGTCTGAATCAGCCATACCACAACCTAGCCAATGGACTTACACCGAAGCAAAGGTATCAATTCCATGATGATTCATTTACCCTTGCTAATATAAGATTGTGTTGTGTGTGTAGATGGCGATCATACAACCATGTATTGGATCTGGAGCAAACACTTGGAATGGAGCAGCGTTGGAAGCAGCTATGCAAGGAGCAAGATTGATGGTGTGCTTACCGATGGACAACAGAAGGTGCAATCGTGGCATTAGCAGCAGCAACACTTCTCTCTCTCTCTCTTTCTCTCAAGCTACCAACTAAGGCCTGATGTCATTGTAATAAGGTGTTCAACCTTGTTGTCATGAACACTAGTTTTGTCAAGTCTTGTAATAATGATCCGTTCACATGTCATCCCATTAGTTCCATTTCCCTCAATAATTCCATACCTTCCCAATATTATTGTAAGGAACTCGAGGATGAGTTTTCATCCAGTCATGGGGGTATGATGAGACGTGATTCGCATGAGTCGCGATATCGCATATGCGATATCGCGTCATCCCCTGTGATATCGCGTATGCGATATTATGGTCCACCACCATATCTATAAATAAGAGGCAGCTCTCCCTTGTTTTCCCATCTCTAGCAGTTTGATCACTCCAGAGATAGAATATTTTCCATGTGCCTGTAGTAGGAGTCCCAAAGTGTACGGATCTTTATTCGAGCAACATTGTACCTGAACATAAGTTGTGTACGGAAATAAAGACGAACTTTCTAGATAAACCTTGCAGTGCATGGAATAGGATTTTATTTATTATTTTCTCTCACCCTTAAACTCCTAGATTGCGGAATGAGTACGACTTGATTACGAGCATCCAAGGATGTGTACGGTTAGTCAAGGAATCGGTTGCTCATCACAATGTAGTATGAGTATGACTTGATTACGAGCATCTAGTGTGACAACTTGGTAACCCAGTGGTGTATCTAGGATCTGCGCTTGGTAATCTCAGTGGTAGTTGTGCACCAAGATGTGTACGGTTAGTCAAGGAATCGATTGCTCATCGCACTTAGGCTAGATAGCTTCCTCAACCCTTTCCTCCTAGTTAGGTGTCTCAGTATGACCACTTTGAGCATGTGCATTATGCGTGGTGATCCCAGTGACAATTAGCGTTTGGTAGCCGTGGTTGCATCGGTTCAGGGTATGTACAGTAAGTGGGAACAGATGTTGACGCTAGTTAATTTAGACTTAGGACATTAGTTAGAGTTAGTTAGTTTCTCAATCCTTCAACTCAATAGCATAGGAGAAAAAGATAAAATATATAAAAATCATATACCTTGGACTTACTTAACCATACACCGTGACAACTATGAGTAAGTCTAGGAAGACAACGAATGATTAACCCTAAGTGTTCCATGGGGCGTGTAGTCACTTAGTCTACGAAGTTCGATCGGATCGCGTGTGCTACGCTTGTTTCATATGGTTGAGTGTAGGGGTACCTTGCCACTCATCAGTGTTGAAATTATGATATTGTTTTTCCAACATTCTTCAGATTTTTTTGAGCCTTTGAACTAGATATTTTCCTCTTATTTTTTTCAGAATTCATAACTCTACAACTTAATTTTCTGCCACCATTTGGAAGCTACCATAGATTGAATATGACATTATGAATTGAAATGACCATAGCATAACAATGGATCTTTATGTAATGCAATTACTTGTTAATTTTTGTAAGAAGTTCTTGCATAATTTCAAGGAAAATGGATGCACAAGTTTTTCCAATCAAACATCCAATTTACCACTAAAACTGAAACTGATAAACTAATACAATATAAGAACCAACGGTGATATAATTGCAATACATTGTCTTGTAATTCCCAAATCATTTCCCAAATTTCACCTATAATGTTATACATATTTTTACATGGGAAAATCACAAATTCTTCATCCTTAAGCTAGAAACACCGTACTAAGGTTTCGTTAATTCGATGCCTTTGGAATTATGAACACAAACTCAAAATGTGCACACCTTGAACTTTTCAATGTTTTTCCTTTAATACCTTTCTTTATCATGCTTCTCACTATTGCTCTTTTAAATAAATAATTTAACTTTTATTGTCCAATCATCATTGAAAAGCTAAATTGGGCAATTTAGTTATCAACATTATCTCATAAAATCTGCTCCATCAAAATGGTGTAAATGTGACAACACTTAAGATTAAAAAGGTAAAGTTTCAACCAAGAGATAAGGTGCTCTACTAGAACTCCATGCACATGTCACAATGAACAAAATTTCAAATGTTATGGAAGGGCACTTACATTATCTATGAAATATTTTCATTTGGTGCCATGATAATCTACCACCCTAATAGCCCAAGTAAAATATTCTTAGTCAACACCCAGCAACTCAAGCCTTTCCTTGAACTGAAAATAACTAGTGGAATTAATGTCTCAACCAATGACTAAGCACACTTGATCTTTCGGATCTCCTCCTTTCAACTTAGTTATGGGGGAGATGGCCATCCAAGTTGATATTTTACAAAGTGGCTCCTCAGTTTTTAACTTTTTGTTTTATACCATTTTTAATATGTTTTCCATTATCTTGAGTATTTTACAATTTTTTCTATATTTTTCTTTATTTGAAATTTTTTTATATTCTTCTTTTTTTTCTTTATTACCATTAGAAATTTGGTGCCAACTACAGCTATTGATTAATGGTGGTATGTAACTTATATTGTTTACTTAATTGCAAATGACTGGATTTCATCTTAGAATTTGGACCTTAATTAATAGAACATTGATTCTTTTCATGATATCAGGTAGTGAGTCCACATCATCCACTACTACATACAACTCTATCGTGTCTCCTCATTTTGGAAATATCAGGCCCCTTTTTAGTAAAAACGTATAATGAATTTGTGACTTTAGTGCCTTTCAAATTTGGAAGAAATTAAGTGGATGAACAAGGGTGTTGCTTCAAGGGGATTTGTCACTTTTGTACCTACCTACCATCTAGGTTGCATGAGTATTTCCATGGACTCTTCACCATTCCTATGTTAACCAATAAATAGGAAGCAAGATCTTTGCATGGTGTGGTTCCCATTGGCAAGAAATAACAACAATAAAAACAAACAATGGGAATTCAAACCATACCCTTTAAACACAATAATGGGCTACAAGCACTAGTTATGCGGTTGGAAAGACATGTTACCCATGCCTAACAACACCCCTCTAACTAAGGCCATTTTCACTTATATCTCCTCTTTTCTTCTTTTTCTGGAATGGTACATGGTCTATGGGGATGTTCTTATACCTTGGAGGGTGGCATGATCTAATGTGTCAATGAGAAGTCACTGGAAGTGGATGATCTTGATTTTGACTAAGGATGGAAGCTATTGGATCATATTAATCACATCCTTCACAAGGGACTTCATGTGACTACAATGCAAGACTCCATTCTAGACTCTCTCTCTCTCTCATACATCTATTCTTTCCATGTACCACCTCACTTCCTCTTCTAATGATTGTATTAATGGGTTCATTCTATAATGGTCTCATTCTTTGATGGTTTCTTTAGTGATTCGAATTTTTCATAATCCACAACATTAATTGTCCTTGGAGCCCACAGACTCCTTGGTTTGAAAACATGCAAGGGCATTAAGGGCATGCTCTCACTATGGGGATGATCCACTTGCATACTCCTTGGTTAGGATGGTTAAGTTCCTTATTCCTTGGTGATTTTGCTTTTGAAACCTATGTTTTCCACCACAATGCATCTAGTTTTTGCATTCTTTGACACACAACTCTCCTATTAAATATCCATTTGGAATGTATTCCTAGCCCTCTTCAAGCATTCATACTTATTCTAGGATTTTTTAGCTTCCTATGGACTTCAATTTTATGAAAAAAATTCTTTTTCTTAGTTTTTAATGTGGCAAATTTTTTTTTTCAGGCTACATTAATGCAGCTAGATGTGTCAACATAATGCAAAAAAAAAAAAAAAAAACTATATAAGCATGACAAGATTTAGAAAATTTTTCACATTTTTTTCAAAACACCAAGGGAGTTTTTGCAATTTTTAAAGCCCATAGCCTTTCCAAGCACATAACTTCCTAACCACTTATCCAAATCAACTCATTTTTTAACTCCATAGCTACTAGAGGTAAGCTTTATGTCATGGAGGCCACAAACATATGGTTTTTGATGATTTTTTTTAGAATTTTTCTAATACCCAAACGGTTTAACTAATAAAATAATATTAAATATCACTAGTTTGCCTAAGTTAAACCTCATCAATAAACTTGGGTAGCCATTTTAGTAAAATAATATTAAAATAATCAATATACCATGATCACAAATTAGCTAAAGTGTAACAAGCCAAATGGGACAAGGTATCAAAGGGTTATAAGCTACACATAAAATACTAATCCTTGGATATATTTTTAATCATAGATGACACCAAAGAGAATACTAGAAGAAGAACCATCTCAACCATGGGATAAGTGGCCAAAAGGAAAAAGGTCCCAATGTTGACCTTTTGGGTGTCAAAACTTTAAGGAAAATGGAGAACATAGAATGTTGTGGAAAGTGATGTTTTTCAAGGCATGAATGAGAACTTAGGAAATGAGATCTACAGAGAGATGTCTAGGTGAAGACTACAAGAACTGAATGGAGCATGGACAAGCATGAATAAACATGAAGGCTATGAATCAGATGAAGATGCTCTAAGGATTAGGAAGAAGCAAAATCAACAAGAGGAAGCCTCAAGAATAAAAGTTCAAAAGATGATAATACATCTCTAAAAAGTAAAAGATGTCTTGGCTAAGGTGGAGTGGATTCAGAGAAGACATCTTCCAAAAGTAGGAGATGTCTCCTTTTTAGAGAAAACATCTCCATAGAGACATCCCACTTTCAAAGGAGATGTCTCCCAAGGATTGAAGTTAATTTTAGAGAGATTTCCCAAGATTATATGAGACATCTACACTAGTTGTTAGATAGATGTTATACACAATTTGAGGTGATTTTGGAAACTCTAAGGCTATAAGAAGACTTCATTCTCTTGGGTATTATGCAAGTGTTGTGCATGAATTATCAACATCAAAGCAATCATTGTGTATTCGATTCTATTGTACTTGTATACCTTATTTGTCATATCATTTGCTTGATTGTTTGTAGAATTGTGCTTCAAGTATAAGGACTTGTAATTTAAGGTACACTCTTTCCTTATCTTTTTATTTCTCTCTTGTTGCCCTGCTAGGATTGATGTGCTTCTTGCGAGAAGGAATATGTATTGAGCTTGTTAGCATCCTGCAAGATTGAGTGGTTTTGTAGCATCAAAACACTTTGGAGTGAACCTCAATTTTGTAAATGTTGTGGGATCCTTGAAACCACATACTAAGCCTGTTGGGATCTTGTAGGATTGAGTGGTTTCGTAGTAACAAAAAACTCTAGTATGGAGCTTAGTGCTTGTATAGAGTGTGGTGCCTTTCAAACCACATTTTGAGCTTGTTGGGACCTTGCAATGAAACTCTTCATAGCATAGCTCAAATCTTGTAATGGTTATGGTGTTCTCTAAACCACATTTTGGAAGAAAGAAAGTCTAGAGGTATGCATGGATTCTACCCTCCAAGTGTGGGTGTATCCAAGTTGGGAAATCATGTAAAATTTGATGTATTTTTGTGTTTGTGAAATTTTTTTAGGGAACTTATTCAACCTTTCTAAGTTCTTGATCCTCAAGTGGTATCGGAGCTTGATGCTCCTGATTTTGAGTGTAATAACTCAAGAGTGAACAATGGAAGGAGGATCATACATCAAGTCACCAATGTTTAGTGGAATTATGAACTTTTGTATAATAAAATATTATCTTTTCAAAATCTTTGTACAAAGATGAATAAATAACTAAAAAGTAAGGATCAAGACATTTCTTCATTAAATTTAAAGATTTTAGACCTCACAAAAGAAATCTTAGACCTAAGGGCTCAAAATGAAAAACTAACTAAGTCTAATAAGCAGGCTAAGAAAGAACCTGCAGATGCTAAACTTATAAATGAGAGGCTAGTCAAAGGAAAGGAGTCCCTTTGGATGGTTCTTGGATAGGAAAGAAGTTCAAATAAAAAAAGTGGTCTAGGATGTTGTCAATAGGAAAAAGCATATACATAAACCTCATTTGATTAAGAAAACACTTCAAAGATTGAGGTAACCACTAGCACTACCGATAATCAAAATGTAACTCCAAGGGTTGATTACTTTAACCAAAATAGAAAGGTTGATGTTATTACTATAATAGGTTTGGGCATAATCAATGGAATTGCAACTTAAACTATTATCACATGAACACTTGGTTGTATCATAAGACTCCTTGGTCTTATCCAAATGCACCTAGAAAGGAAATCTTGCAGGACAAAAAGAAATGGAGTACAAATCAAAGGGTAAAATGAACAAAAAGGTGTTAAGAATCAAGAGAAAGAAGAAAGTGAAAGAACTCTTAACAATTTTATGAAAGGAAGAAAGACATTAGAAATAAATGAAACTGGTTTGAAAGGAGGAACTTTGAAAGAAGAACCTCAGTTCCAATCTCCTTAGACATCTTGATCTCCATCAACAAGTAAGGTAAGTAATAGTAAGTAGAGTTATAATCATTATACCTTGATTTGATGAGATTATGCTAGATTAGTTTATTTTTTGGAAGCTTGTGCTGATTTCAAAGTTTTTATTGATAAATCATCTTTTGAATTCTTAACTAGAATATATTAGTTGGAAGTGGTTAATGCCCTTGACTATAATTATTTTTTGCTATTTAAACATATATATCTTGTGTTATATATGATATGAAATCATAAAGTCAAATTGTTATTAAAAGAATTTTTGATGTATGATAATTGAAGCATTTAAATTGGTACCTTTCATGTAATTCAAGTATCTTTTGTGAAAAGCAAAATTTCAAAAGGAATTCATTACACATATGAATTATTTGCTATATTTATCATAAAGTACTATTAATAGGAGGCCTTGCTTTCAAATGTTTCCAAACTTGATCATTATATGGCTCTCTAGATTTATGAAAACATCATCCAGCCCTTGTGTAATTTTCAATGAATGTGTGATGTTTATGTGTGTTTTCTTATGTTGATTTTCTTTTTTTATGATTTCAAGGTGTTTTTCCATGTTTGGGGGTGTAATAGACTTATTTTGATAAGTTTAGGAGGTTTCAAGATCTATGGGGACTTGTTGGAAGGCATCTAGAGGCTCCTAGGATTAAAATAAGCATTTTTATTTTTGGCACCTATAGGATAGACATCTTCCTAGAAATATAGACATCTCCCTTAAAGTATAGACATCTCAAGACCAAAGAAGACATCTAGCAAAAATAGGAGACATCTTTCTTGAAAGAAAGGTTTTCATAGTAGACATCTACATGGAACAAGAGATGCCTATGTTAGTGAGAAAGAACAAAAAATAAAAAAGGGAAAGAAAGAAAGCTCTAACATGGCATTATGATTGGGAAACATCTAGGGAGAAATTGCTTATGCATTAAAAATATTTACATTTCCATTGTTGAATGATTTACTAATGGGAGGCCTTAGTCTCCACACTTGATCCTATAATTAAGTTCCTAAAAGGCTCAAGGGGAGAATACCCATCTCTCTACAACAAATGCATTATGCCAAAGAGACTAGGAAGAAAGACAAGTATGTATGTAGGGGAATCCTATACCTCATTAGCAATTATCATCTATAGGACATCCATGTAGGGGAAGCCTTTTGAGACTCTTAACAAAAGATACATAAGTAACAACACATACCACTCCAACACCCATAGCTAAAAAAGGAGCAAGGAAGAGCATATTCATCTGGTAAACTTTTGAAAGTAAAAGAGGACATTTATTTATCAATATTTAAAATCCTTACCTAAAGATGGTATTTATTGATGAAAGTTCTTGCACTTTATATGTTATATAAACTTACTTGTGAGTTATATGTTAAGGATTTAATGGTTCATGTCTAATCTTTTGTATGTTGAGAATGTATCATTTTAAGTACCTAAGGTCCTTATTGTAAAAATGAGTTAGGAAATACTCACCTTAGAGATCCCATGTATTCAATGATAGATTTGAACTAGAAAATGTGTTCATGATCTCTTTTGATACGAAATGAGGTATATATTTGCTACTTTTTCTCTCAACCTCATTGTCATATATTAGTTTATGATTTTTTTGGTAAAAAGATGATTGGTTGTGTTTGATCTTTTGATATATTTAGCATAATAAGATGTATTTCATTGTCTTAAAAGATAAATATTAATGTTTCACCTACCATGAAATTGTTATTTCTTATTTATTTCAAAAGGAGAAGAATATTGGATGATTATAAGACTATGAGATATTGGTTATTATTACTAATTCCTTATTGACTCAAAGACAAGTTACATGATCCTCAATGCTTAAAATTTAACTTTTGATCTTTAGATATCAACTACAAGGCTTGTACCACATTATTTCTAACCTTCTATATGAATAGATGACGAGTGGTGGAGCAATCCAACACCCAACCATACAAGTTATGAGTGTTCACACACAACCCTATCATAATTTGTGAATGGTCAACATTGATATGATAGTAATTGAGTTAAGCTTGTGATCGTTGCCTTCCCACTCAAGCTAGTAAAGTCTAAGTGTATGGTTCAACTAGTAATGAAGCATATGATAGTTGATGTTGTTTGGTTGGTTATGCTCCTAAGTGTAAGCATTATGGAAGTAGAATTGAAAACTAAGTCTAACTAATAAAAGAAAATGTAAGTCAATTCTAGCCTAGTGTAATGGATAACCATTCTTGATTTTTCGAACATGTCTTGGGCTTATGTAATTGCCACTAAGATTACCACGTATCATGCTATTGGGTGAACCAAGTGATAATACTATTGAGATTACCAGACGATCACACTTAACACTTGAAATCAGTCATATCCATTATGTTTACTATTAACAGGTGAAAATAAGATGCTTGAGAAAGTAAAGTGTAAATCTAGTAAATAATAAGCATTAAGCTAAGTAAGAAATAAAGATTATGCTAAGTGAAAATAGTAAACTAAGAGAATGCTACAATGGTGGGAAATATCTCAATCTTTATTTCCCTTCACAACTTATGCCCAAGTACAAACTATTTGAACAAAGATTTCATTCACTATGTCATACCATAATGTAGGCATTCACTTTTTCCAAGTCTAAGATAGGAAATCAAACTACAAGGGTCTAGTTACTATGTGAATGAAAAGTTATTGAATCATGCCTCCAAGTGTCATATTTATAGGGTTTTACACATATTGAGATATCGTATCAATGATGATGTAGCATATGCTATGATATTGTATTAATGACATCATTGATATGATATCATCATGCATCAAAATTTGACTTTATCATACCCCCACGACTGACTAAAAACTCATCCTTAAGTTTAAAAAAATGAGAATAGAGTCCCTTACAAAATTGGAATGTAGATTTGACTATATATGACTAAAAAACTATTTACATGACTTTGAATGCTAAAATGGTGTTTGTACAAAATTTTCACATAGTTATTCAATAGAAGAAAACAAAAACAAGATAAAAACTTGAAGAAGCTCAATGTAGCATAAGTGCACGGTAGTGGTGGCTCTTCCATTAGTTGCTTCCCTTTTCATTAGGCTTTATGAATTGATTTTTATTGAGTATCACCTAAAGCTTTTCTTACTTCATTCTAGGATCATATACCATCCATGTTTTTTGGGTGATGTGTGATGATGCTAGTACATCCCATGGGCATCACAGCTATGGGAATATTTGATTTACTTTCACGTACCACACCACAAATACCATATTTCTTTCTCAAACACTCTAGTCATTTTTTGTAGTTCTTGATAGTTTGACATTCTTATAGTTAGGTTAGCTACAAAATCTTTATGACCCTCATAGCTGGTCTTCATGACTTCTAGTTCTAAGTTTTCCACCTGCAACTTTTGTAAGGCTTCCTTCCTATCGATAAACTCTTTCTTGTATAAAGCATATACAATTGCTACATGTTACTCTAACTTATTTCTAGACCTTCCTGTTGTTAACATGGGCTAAGTTAGTGTAATGAGGATTAGCTAACCCAATGTACTTTGTAAGATCTTTGACCTACAAGTCTTTATTCTTTATTTTCGCCTAGTGCACATGAGTGAGGCTATCCAAGATTGGTTGCTAATAAGGATTCTATGTAGAGATAGAATTGATTTTGGCCTTTTCCATTTGGACCTCTTTCTTATTAATTTTTTTATACATGTCCACTTAATCATGGAATATGCCTTGAACCTCTCATGTATCTTAGTCTCATTTTACCACATGCTTATTTCTATAGCAAATTTTTGTCTTATCACATGGACGTCTTTCATTGATAGGGTTCTATTTTCTCTAGCTAAATGGATCATGTCTTGGTTAACCCTCATAAGTTATTCTCTTAATTAATGAATGCTTTCTTCTTGAACATTTTTCTATTTTTTCCACATTGGTTAACCTTGTGTTGTTTGTAGCTAATTGCTTATTCTCGTCTTCCAAAGCAATGAGTGCTTTGGCATGAGCATATGTTTGGGCTTATGCTACTGAAGCATCACATACTACCTTCTTCTTATTCCTTACCATCTACATGTTTTGATCAATCAACCTATTCACATGATCATTTTTGAACTACTTCAGTTGGTCTGGCACTACAAACTTTTCAAGATCTCTTCTTTCAGCTTGTAGGATGGTTAGCTCTTCTTGTAACCTTCTAACTTCATTTTTAGCATATTTTGCCATGGTCTCTACCATGACCAACTTCCCCTTGATGGAAATTAGTTCAGACTACACTGCAGTGATATCACCAAGGATATCAAAAAGATTCTACATGACTTGTCCTATCTACAATAGTCTGTCAAGTATGTCCTCATGTTTGATAGGATTCATTGAGAAATTGGCAAGCATTTGGATGCCTCTGGCACAATAGGGATATTGAAGGACTCTTTTATGTGACTTTTGATCACTTCTACTACATCTTGATGTTGCATTATCACAACTATGGCTCCTTCATCCATTTCCAGCATCACTTGGAATGATGCACCATTCCCTAATATTTGTTGTGACCATTCATCCCCTCAACTTGATTACAATGATATTTATCCATTGGTAGGACTTGTGGAAATTGTGGATCTATTGACATTGTCTATGACCTTGTAGAGATTGGACTCTTCATGTGTTCCCCAACTAATAGTTTTTACAATTTGTTACAAATGACTCATTGATGGCCTGTAATCCTATGGTGGTAATGGTGGAACTTGCTACTACTACTATTATTATTATTACTATTACTTAGTTTGTTGTTTACTAGTAGCTACTAGTAAGTGTGGTGCTTGTAGTTCCTATAGTGCCTACTGATTTTTCTACTTGATCTTTCTTTGGAGGCATCAGTTTAATCATTACATATGAAGCATTTTGAGCCTTCTTAGGGATGGTATTAGTTTATCCTAGGATTTTAGCTTGTTTTCATAGCTTTCTAATAATGCGAGGAAATGGAAGTGTCAACTTTTCTACCTTTTTCTCCTCAAACTATATTTAAATCTCTAGGAACTCGAGATGGGAAATGTTTGCATTGAATTTTCCTATTAGGATAGCACTTCCTCTAGTCACATATGTTGATATTCAATTGAGCCTTGATGAGTAGTGAAGTACCCCTACACCCAACCATATAAATCACAAGCATTCACACACAATTCGATTGAATTTCATGGATGGGACTAGTTGTGGCATCTAGATTGTTATGCCTTGATTGTAGTTTTTTGTCTTCCCACTTGGACTAGTGGTAGCTTTGTCATGTATGGTTTAGTCTAGAGTAAGGCATATGATAATTGATGTTTTTTTAGCCTTATGTTACTCCTAACGATAATAGAAAAATCAATTACTTAATCTAATTAACAACATAAAGTAAAGTCTAAAATAATGTACGAGTGATCACTGTTCATTCCCAGCTTACCGTACATGTCCTGAACCCACATATCCACTATTGGAATTACCAAGTGTTAGGCTACTGGGCAAACCAAGCAATAATGCTATTTGGGATTACCAAGAGAATATGTGTTTACACTTGAAACTGGTCATGCTCATTCCACCAATTCATTAACATGTATGAAAACATAAATATTAACTAAGTACATGAAATATAAATTACATTAAAAGTAAATTTAATCTAAGTCAAAATGATACAATGAATAAGAATCATTCTCGATCTTATTGGAGTTCATGGAATGTGTCTAGGCACATTGCCACTCTAATAAAACACTGTACAACTGACTCAAATCGACACTGCTGGCACTTACTAACTTTTTTCTAAGATTATGAAATAAAACTGCAAAATTTCAGCTACTCTATTGACCAAATTGCATAAACATGGCTATGAGCATGTATTTGTAGATTTTATTTCTAGGCTGCATTGACGAGACATAGTTGATGAGGCCCAGTTATCAAGACTTTGTTGTTGGAGCCTTGTTATTAGAGCCTTGATGTTGGCGCTACGACATCAGAGCTAAGATATCTGAGCCAACCAAAAAGTTAACTTTTTATTAGATAACCTAGCCAACTAATGACTCATCATATCCCCACAACTGAATAAAAATTCATCCTCGAGTTAACAGGATAAGACTAAGCTTTCTTTACAAAATTGGAAAGGTATGAAATTATTGACTAATCCTAACTACTGAATGATTCTGAGTGCTGCATTACAAGATTTTATTCGAGTGGATGCATACAAAATGACAAATTGATAAAAATTCTAGACAGGCTTTGAAGATTACAAAATTTGTAAAGGTTTGCAAGAATCTACTAAAGATGATTCTTCTTGTTGCCACTAGTGGTGGTAGACTTTCAACCTATATTATTATGTCGATGCTTCTCTAGTTATGTGAAACATTCTTAAAGGATGAATTGAAATTTCTTCTTATTATCCCATGGATCTAGTAGATATGTGATGCTTGAGCTGCTATCTTATATGTGCTACAATTTGTCTATGGGCATATCCTCCATTGTCCCTCTCTTCACTTCATTTCCATGCCTAGAAAAAGACCTTCTTCCTTAGGCATTTCTTTTAGCATCACCTATAGTCACCAAAGGATCAACATTAGTTTTGGTAAATTTTCCTTAATAATTAACCCTTTTTGGATCCCTTAGTTTTCATTTAAGAACAAGGTGATAACAACATATTATACCCAAGGCTATGAGCTAACTAAAATCATCAAGCTGTCTACATTATTTTGATCAATTACTATTAGTTACCATGATGTTTGAAAATAGGATGTTAGAAAAATTTCAAAATTTTAGAGAAGACATCCCTAGCCTCCATGACTAATAAGCATAACTCTAGAAGCACACAAGTTTTTGAACAATTGAAACCAAAGGTCTGATTTTAGAAGATGGCCAAGAAATATTGAACATGAAGGATATTTAAACAGAAAAGTAGGAAAAAAGTAAAAAAGTAATTGAAGGTGATGAGAAGTAGCCCAAAAATTATGCATAAATTTAGAGAAACTATCATTAATGTTCTAGAAGATGTAAAGGTTAGTTCAAAGCCATGATCAAAAAAAGTTATGCAAGTGGGTCCTCCCCAAAGTACACTCCTACCATAATTCCCTTGCATAACCACTTCTATAGATATTTGTGGGCACCTGAGAAGTTAGATGTAGACCATGCCTTTGTTCCAAACAACACACAAATGTCATGGTTGGGATGTTGTACTATACTACACAAAACCAAAAGGCTCATAATCACATGTATTAGTGTTGTGAATAATGAAATGAGAAGAGATTGCAGAGATCAGGATGTAAGGTACTTAACCATGTCCACAATAGGTTGTGAAAAATGTGATTAAAATGATCAACATGCCTATCTGTCCAAGTTTAGACCAAGTTCATACCATGAACAATAACCTTGCATTGATGTGTTTGTTCCTGCCGACCACAATGAGTTCAAAACTACTTCAAAGAACAATCATCACTCCAAATAGGGAAGAAAAGAGAATAAGGAAGGAAGGGCCTTTGTTAGAGGGTTACCTTCAAGCATGGGTAAAATGTCTTTCCAACCCTATAACCAATGCTTGTAGCCCATTATTGTGTCTAAGGGGTCTGCTTTGAATTTCCATTATTATCTTTTTTTTCTTTGCTTTTTTTCTTTTTTTTTGTTGTTTTGTATTATTTTTTTTGTTTTTTGAAGTTGGAACCACACCATAAAAATACAAAGTTTCCTTTTAATTGATTGATAGAGGAGTGATGATACATTGCAAGAGGAGTCATAAACCACATGAAGGAAGACAAGAAGAAAGCCTAACAAGTCTCCTTGAGGTCACACCCTTATCATCCCCACTTGGTCATTCCCTCTTTCTTCAAGGTACATTGATCATTCATTAATCTTAGTTTCATGAAAGAAGAGCCAAATTGTTTCTATGAAAAAGACCTTTTATTCAGAGAACTAGAGGGATGGATGAGGTCGTCTCACTACTTTACACAATTACTTACCCATTCATCTTGATAGCATAGCACAAAAACCCAATACATAGCATTGACTTCTGCATCATGACTTGGCAATATTATTAATAGAAATATAAAAGACATTCATAATACATAAAGGAAATGACTCAAGAAAAGAGAAAAATATAAAGAAAAGAAAAACATATTAAGAATTAGAAAATTTTGGAAGAAATAAGAAAATGATAAGAAATTGTAAAAATAAAAAGGTGAAAAACACTTATTAGTTCTTGAACCAGGATGAAGCATCCCCCCCATGACTAATCTTCTAGCTACACATTCGGGAAATGGACTACATAGTTCCCTGGTTATAAACCATCGATTTCCCATCTATCATTGTTATTGATTTATTTAATCATGTGGTAGCACATCTGACATTGGTGGTAGTCTCATTTGGATCATTTAGAGATGTATCTTCATCTAAACTTGAAGGTATTTTTGTTTTGGGGGATCCAAATGTGTTTGGTTCTTCTTCTTGATTTCCTATTTTAATTCTCGGGTCTCCATGTTTAATATCCTCTTCTAGTGTATAATCAAAGTGTAAGATATCTATGGCTAAGTCCTCTGTTTGGTTCATTTTCTTAATTCTATAACTAATAAGTAGATCATTTGCCTCTATGCATCTTTGAAACAACTTTATATTCTCATTTTTAAGCCACTAGGTATCTTCTAGTTTAGTGGCTACTATGTAGGTTGGTTTCTGCTCACACACTTGTTCCTTAGCCTTGTTGTGGGTTGTATTAATATTTTGAATTTCTGATCCACACCTACACCTTTTACTATTAATGATGCATGGATTCTTCTTTTGTCTCTCCACAATGCTAGATTCATTGTCTCTATTAGGTGTTGGAGTAACGATGGAAGTTGGCATTTGTGTAGGATTAGGGGACATTGGTGGTGAAAGAAAGGGTGTTGCACTTGATTGGCATTATGCTGGTTTGGATGAGTTAGTGGATCCATGAGTCTTGCTCTTCTACCTAGGGCCTATCCTAAATAAAGGAAGTTTTCTAGTTTTTGGTGGAAACCTACTAGCATTATCATTTCTATGTATGTTTGTAGCACAAGTGGTATTCTATCATTGATGTCATGGTGCTAAACCTTCTTGTGTTGCTATTGGTGATATATGATGGAGGGAAGTATGAGAATATTGAGGATATGATGAAGGATGAGAGGTGGTGATCCTTTAGAAGATGTTGCAAGTTGATGATATTTGGGAGAGTGGTAATAGCAATTTGAAATAGAGGAAGTAGAACCACTTAAGGAAACAAGTTGTTAAACATAATATTCATATAGTTTCAGCTGGTAGTAAGGGTAGGGCTAGCTCGGTGATGACTTCCCCCGTGACTATGGGTTTTGGCACTACAATTAATGATGATGTTGAGGTTGGTAATAAGTCCCACTAGGATAGTACAATTGGTTGTAGGATTGTCTATGATTACATTATGAGAAAGATAATTTTCTAAGCATTTGCTTTTGTACAAACTTGGGATTTAATGCAAAAGCCCAATACTCATGTAGATGTGACATGACTAGGCAATGGTCCTTTAGGTGGTCATATATGTAGATGTCACATCTATCATCTTCATCTATAGTTGAGTCTATAACCTTGCTTTCTTCAGCTGTGTTCCCTATTTGTTGATAAGTATTCCTAGCTATTTCTTGGTTCTGCTTCCTCTGTTTATTGTAATCACTTAGTTCATTTTTTGGTACCTTCTCCTCTACAATTTCTACAAAAGTTGTAGCTTTTTCATTTATCCACTTTGACATCCTATCTAGTCTTGCCTAGAGTTCATTAAGAGATTGGTGTAGTGGCAAGGTTTATTGTGAAATCACCTCATTAAGAGCTACCTCTTTTTCCTCATCATAGATATGGACCCTTTTCCATTGAAGAGTTGGATCCTAGTTATTTTCCTCTATATTCTCTCATTTCCATAGCTCTCTTTCTTTTTCCACTTGCTTGATTAGCCTTTGTATTTTATGAGCTTTTAGTTCATATAATTAACCTTGAGCATACATCCCAAGGGTCTTCCTCATTTCATTACAAAGCCCATTTTGATGTGGAAAAGTTACTCTTTTTAAGAGAGCTCATGGCTAGGACATCTATGTAGTAGCGAATAGTATCTATCAAAGGCCACATCCAAGGGTTCATGATTTTCTTGCTTCCACCCTTGGATTTGTTTTCTTAGATTGGACACTCTTGCATAAGTTTGGTATTTTTCATTGAAAAGTTCTACCATTGTAGACCATTCTGGATGGAACTTGGTTCCAATGATTTATACCAACTTTCAGCTTCGTCTATTAGTGTCCTAGGGAAGAGCTTAAGCTTTTGCCACTTATTTTTGATATTTTGCAAGGCACAAGCATCATGGAAGGCTTTTAAGTGATGTTATGGATCAAAATCATAGCCTCCCATAAATTTAGTGATATTATTCATATCAAGCCTTTTTATGCAACTTTCCTTGCAATGCCTATGGGGGATCTTAACTACCTCTGTGATCTATATTAGGCTCATAGTGGCCAATAAGGGTTTGTCATCATTGAACATGATGTGTTGAAAATTACTATTTCTATTTGTTCATTTGTGTTGATTTTGGTTGTGTTCATGTTGAGGTCTTTGATTTCTCCTATGGTTTTAATTTCTGTCCTTATTTCAACCCCATAGTGAAGCTTTGTCTCCATACCTACATTCATCTTTGTTAGAACTAGAAATTGAAGAGGAAGAGGAATATGAGGAACTAGGAGGATTGTCATGTTTTCAATGGTGTTCCCCATAGTCTCTTGATTTACCTTTTTTTGTTTTTAAGGAGGCCTCCCCTAGTCTAGGACATACTTCATATCCTATAGGATTATTAACCTTAGGTGAATGTAGTCTTGAGTGTCATCAGGATGGTCATGAACACATGAAATACCTACATGAGGTTGGTCACTCCAATTTTCTTTAGTATATATCTCATTAGTTCTCCAATGAATCTTCTCTTCATATGATGCATTATTTCTTCCTTGTGAAAGACACATTGTTGTTGTTGTATGATGTGTGTGACTTAGTATTTTCCCAAAGATAGTTCGTTAATGTGTTTACAATGATCATGTATGATATAACTACTCTAAATAACTAGCACTATCCTTGGAAACAATGCCAATGATGATCAGCGAGGTACCCTCCTACATTCAACCATACAAATCACAGGCGTTCACACACGATTCAGTCAAATTATGTGGATAGGACTAGTTGTGGCATCTAGATTGTTATGCCTTGATCACAGTTCACTATCTTCCCACTTGGACTAGTGGTAGCTTTGTCATGTATGGTTTAGTCTAGAGTGAGACATATGATAATTGATGTTGTTTCAGCCTTATGTTACACCTAACAATAATAGAGAAATAAATTACTTAATCTAATTAACAACATAAAGTAAAGTCTAAACTAGCCTATGAGTAATAAGTGCTTATTTCTAGCTTGTTGTACATGTCTTGAACCCATGTATCCAATACTAGGATTACCAAGCACTAGGCTACTGGGCAAACTAAGCAATAACACTACTAGAATTACCAAGAAAATACGTGTTTATGCTCAAAATTGGTCATGCTCATTCTGCCAATTCATTAACATGCATGGAAACGTAAATATTAACTAAGTACATGAAATATAAATTGGATTAAAAGTAAATTTAATCTAAGTCAAAGTGTTGCAATGAATAAGAATCAATCTCAATCTTATTGCTATTCATGGAATGTGTCCAAGTACATTGCCACTTGAATAAAACACCATACAATTGACTCAAATCCATACTGCAGGCACTCACTAACTATTCTCTAAGATTATGGAATAAAACTATAAGATTTTGGCTACTCTATTGACCAAAAAATTGCATAAACATGGCTGTGAATATGCATTTATAGATTTTATTGCTAGGCTACATTGACAAGGCCTTGTCGATGCATGATACGATGTGTTGATGGGGTCTCATCGATGAGGTCCAATTATTGGAACCTTGTTGTTAGAGCCTTGTTATTGGAGCCTTGATATCAAGGCTAGGACATTGAAGCTAAGATATTAGAGCCATCCAAAAAGTTGAGATTTTATTAGATAACCCAGCCAACTGATGACTCATCAAGCTTTTTAGCAAGGAATAGGTGATATGTGCCAATTTTGAAATATATTTTCTCCTCAAGGGTTAGCTCACTATAATTCTTATCATCTTTACCATATTCCTATTTCAAAAACAATTTCCTTACATTAGTATTGAATTTACTAGAGAGTTATGCCATCTTTGCATCTTCATTGAGAATATTGAGAACTTTGGCAATCACTTTCACTAAATAGGATACTAAGGCTTCCTCAATTTTGACAATTGTATTGGTCTGCTAGTTATGCCAAAACCTATATGTCTCTCCTAAGTATCATTCCTTACTTCTTATGAGTGTGGTCCATAATGATAAGTCTAGAGTTGTGTCTTCACTATTTTTGGAGAAAATTTTATGAATGGGCCAAAATTTAGCTCCATGATTACTGTGGACATGATCATTTTCTCCTAGATGGCTTGGAGGGATCTAATGATAACATGAGATGTTGTACTTGTTCTAGTGCTTGTGGCTCTTCTACCTTTTCTTGGGCTAAGTGCTCTATGACAAGAGTTTCATGATGGATACTGAAAGATTGAGCCTCATGTTATGCATGTTTTGCTTGCAAGGTTTGTTCCCTTGTTTGGCCTCTCCCAGAACCCTTGAGTCTTTTTCTCCCTGGTTTTGAAAGTCCTCCTTCTACTCCTCTCTTCAGGACCATGTGCAATCAACAAGGGTTTGGAAATTATTGAAGTATTTATACTAGTTTTTAATAGCTCTTTTCCTTATTCATACCCTTGACTAGATCAAGTTCTTATAGGATTATGATTACATAGTTAGAAATTTTTTTCAAAAGAACCCCTTAGGTGTTATCATTAAAACCTTTCATTATTATTAATCTTAGTGCTTATCTATGGGTTAAAGTAATTGGTGTGGTGTATTAGAAGGATTGTTTAAGTGTTTCTAGCCTTTATTTGGTTGAAAAGCTATAGAATTCTTATTATTCCTTTGTAGTTTCGCTTTAAGATATCCTCTGGGTGTTAAAACTTTTTGGCTTAAATTTCAATGATATAACATTAAGCACACTCCATGACTTAGTTGAGAGCTCTATGATTAACAAGGTTCAAGAATTTTGAAGATCACAGCTATGAGGACAAAGTTATGAGAGTCAAAAGTTAGCATGTCAAAGCTCAACTTGAAAGAAAAAAATGGCAAAAAATCTCTTCTTAGAAAATGAGAAATGAAAAAATTTGGTAAAATTCCATGCCTATATAGACTATTTTTATGAAGAAGATATTGTATATCATATATTATAGGTACAACATCATAGGGCCTCTGATATTAGAGCTACAATATCACCGTTAAAAATTGCAAAATTTTCTTGGATTTTTTAGGAAACAATGAGTCAAGTGAAATATCTGGAAAATATGAAGCATGTATAGAGGATCCTAGGCCATTAATGATCACAAATTTTAAGAATTTATCATGTAAAGTTCATGAGAAAAGAATCTTAGGCAACAAAAGTTTAGTAGATGGATAGAAGATGGGTTATGAAGTTTTAGTGTGTGAACGAATGTATTGGATTGCTATGGGAAGTATTTATTGACATTTATTACTTTGAAAGACATAAGATGATGTGGAATTACTTACCAAGTATGAAATACAAAAGTTATACAAGTGGATCCTTCCCAAAGCAATCTCTAGCCCTTAGTGCCCTTGTATATCATTATGGCCATGGTGATTAGCAGTGGAGCAATCCAACACCTAAGCATACAAGTCATAAGTGTTTCATGTGTGACTAGATCATAATCCATGGATGAGGCAATGTGATTATGCTAGTATTTTTTTTAAATTTATGACTATTATCTTCCCATGTGAAGCTAGTGAAGTCTATGTATATGGTTTAGCTCATAATGAGGTGTATGATAACTGATGTTGTAGGGCCATTGGTACTTCTAATAAACATGGTGAAGTAAAAATAGTTTCTAAATCTAATTCTAACTAAAATAGTAAACAAATCTATTCTATCCTAAGGTGATGAGTATTTAGTCTTGACCTTCCATACACACCCTGGGTTTCATGTAACTACTATTGGGATTACTAAGTACTTCACTACTAGGTAAACCAAGTGATATCACTAGTGAAACACCACAAAATTTTTCATATTATAATCAATCTTCATCATGTAGCTTTCACCCCATGGAACTTAAGGTAAAATTTCATTGTAAATGTGTAAATTATAACCCACAATAGGAAATTGCACATACTTTATACTTTTGGGGTTGAAAAATGCCTTGTAAGTGGTCAACTCCTCATTCCCCAAGTGAAAAATATCAGCTAGTGTCAATATTTGGGCTTGTGGGGGGTGGGAGGGGGGGGGGGGGGGGGGGGGGGGGGGGGGCGGGTGGCATGTCAAAAATTCCTTTTTAAATGTCAAAAAAGGAAATTTGATGGGTTTTATGGGGGAGAGGGGGAGGGGGTAGACATTTTTCTATGCTGAAAACACATGTAGGGAGGTAGATCTCACCTACCCCTAGCATGGAAGGATGGGGGATTTGAAAACTTTCCTCCCCTCAATGTGGAGACCAAAGGTACAATTTAAAAACTTTCCCCTCAAACTGGAAGGTTTTCCTCAGCTTGGAAACTTTGCCCCCTAGCCTAGAAAGTTTTCCATCTAGCTTGGAAACTCTCTCTCTCTCTTCCTTCCCTACCCCCACACCCCNTGGAAAATTCAAACCCCCAATGTGGAAGCCACAAGAAGTAAAATTCATCAAGTTATGCACTTCAACATTGACTAGCCACTTCAACAAGCATGGTGGAGAGCTTAGCATGGAAGATTCATCTCTAGTATAGAAGGGGTGCTTCAGTTACTACTTTTAGTAAATGGAATGGCCATGGGGGGAAGAACTTACTATTTTAGTAACCCCCCAAATTTGGAACCCCATTTCACTTAAATTTGGTAGCCAATTTGCAGTAGAATTGCATCAAATTTGTAATTATTTTGTAGCCATTACATAGCTAATTTGCAACCCAATCATAGCCAATTTGTAGCCCCATTCATGGCCCAAAGATCCTATAAAAGCCAAACTCCAACACCATTCATAGGTTTCAAATTTTGACAATGTTTAGCAATTTTGGGACAAGATTCAGCAATTTTAAGCAAAAGGAAGAGCAATTGGTTTTACACATTTTTTAACAGGTTCCAAAAATTTTTCTCAACCATTTGCATACACACAATTCCATCCCTAGGGCATTTTCAAGCACTCAAAAGCTCTTGCAAATTCCCATACTTACAATCTCTTGAACCCTAGTGTGGAAGCATTGATGCCTTAAGATGTGGTGGATCTTGGTGTTAACATTGCACTTTTAGGACTCCAAACCTAGTGTGGAGTAACTTAGCATCCAAATATTCCCCCTTTCTCACCTCCCAACAGTGACCAAATTAGCAAAGCTAAGGTTATCGCAACAAGGAAAGGTTCAATAACATCAAGAGTGGCTTAGCACCCAAATCGTGAAGCAGATCATCTTGGCTTCAATGGGCTTTGAACTCTTGCTTAAGTGAACTCCCTTTTTGCTAATCTAGTTACCATTTTTACACACTTCTCTAACTTATTTTTTTATTCTTTTCTTAATAAATATTTGAGTTTTGAGTTTTGTGTTAAAAAACTAAAGTTATTATTTGTGCATTATTTGAATCTATTTATATTTCCATGTTTTGCATCTCCCAAGTCCCTTGTTGATCTACTAGAATGGCTAGGGCATCTTGAATCCCATTTTCATCATGAGGGCCCTGGGGATTTAGGGTTGAGAAACTACTTACATTAGGGATCCTTAGTTTTCATCCCATTTTTCTTGGCACTAGAAGGAGGGCCTTTGCCTAACTTTTGCAGCCACATCTATTATTTTCATTGTCATTTTCAAGCTTTGCCTTCATTTTTTGCAACCAAAACCTTTGAAAAATCAACATCGGTATTTCCCCTCCTATGACCAAAACTACAACATGAAAGTTGCAAGTGGTTGGGCTTTGGTTTTTCACAAAAATTGCTATGAATTTTAAGGCCCAAAGACAACATTAATATCTCTTTCCTCCATTGTTTTTATTTCCAAAAGTTTATTTTCTAGCTTCTCAAAGTGGGTGGTTCAACTCATCCATGAGTTAACTCGTCCCCCCTCCCCCACCCCCATTTTTCCAAGCTAAGAGAATTAGCAACTATTTGGAACCAATTTTAGTGAAAATAATAATAACTTTCCACTTTGGGTTTTCAACCTTTTGCCCTTATAAACGTTGAGCAAGGAGGTGTGAGATTCCTATCATCTCATGGCCCTTCTTTCCCTCCTCTCCCATACCCAGCATGGAAGTAGTTGGGAGTCCAATGTTGATGAAATTTGAAACTAATTTTACAACTAAATCTACCTTTTTTGCAAGTCAAAAGCCATTTTTTAGCCAAAACTCCCAAGGAATCCACTGTTGCCTTTACTGCCCCCTTGTAGTAGAAACCTCAATGTGGAAGTTTTAGGTGGTTTGGGTGCTAGAATTTTAGAACATCTATTGTGAATTTCTAGAAAAAAGCTAGCATGGAAGCCTTGATAAACATTTAATCTTTTTCAATAAACCAATGTTGGTTTTCATACTAACCAAGCCTACTTTTCCATCCTTTTTGGTGAAATTTGGAAACCTACCAAAACCATCTTTGGAAACTGCCAAGTTTCCATTTTGATTTTCAAACTTTTCCTCCCTCTCTCCAACGTTAGAATAGGAAGGTNATTTTCAAACTTTTCCTCCCTCTCTCCAACGTTAGAATAGGAAGGTGTAATATTTCCATTATCTCACCCCACCTTCTTTTGCCCTTGCCATACCTAGTGTAGAGGCACTTGGGAAGCCAACTTGGGGAAGGTTTAAAGCCAACGTTGCCAATATTCTATTTCTGGTAAAGGGGTAAATCCCCCCTTTTTTCCACACTTACTAATTATAGTAAGTATATAATTTTTTGTCAGTTTCATTTTCTCTAAGAGTTTTTGAATTCCATTTACTAGAATTTACTCTTGTTTTAACATTTATAGCCTATTCTGTTTAAACAATCCTCAGCATTATAGCGATGTCTTTCCAAAAATCCACCAAAATGCACTTCACCTTCATTGGCAAAAATCATAACCAACAAGTCATGAGGGTGTATGATCCTAAAGACCCTACCATCATTGAATGCAAGTGATCTTTGAGGGTTAGAGGGAAGAGTCTTGATTTTGTAGCCATAAATGAAAATCACTATAACTTCATTTGTGCCAAAATATAGGTACGTATGCTAATGCCCCAAATTGAAGTGAAAGCCAAGAGGGAGTTTGAGCTCATACACAGGGATGGGAAAGAATACATCCCTTCCCTATATGAATAAATTCCTCCAAATGATGTCTATTCTAGCTTCCTAGCCTAATTGATTACCGTAGAGGAGGAAGATGACCAGCCTACCTTTGGGGAACAATAAGAAAAAGAGAATGAATTTAGGGCAAAATCTAAGCCTAAAAATATCCTTGAAGGTATGTTCAACCAAACATCCCCCAATGTCACAGAACCTTACCTTAGTGCTTTTGTTTTCTCCATGGGCATGGAGGCACCATCTTCCACTCCTCAGTGCCCTACTATAGTAGTTCTCACATAGATTGTAGCAACAAATCACATGTAGTCAATCCCACAAACAATAAATTATAACATATCAATGCCATTTGCAACACAACCACAAAACACAAAACTATCAATGGTGGGTTTTACCATCATAAATCCGATAACTACTAACATGGGATCCACTGTGAGACCCCCAGTGACACAAGTATCACACACTATGTTTGTCCTATTTGTGCCTCAAGTACCAAAATAAACATCTTTCTATTTATTTGGTCCACAAGCCATAACCATAGTGTAACCTTTTCCTTCTATCATGCAACCCATAGCAAGGCCACAAGCCTCACAACAAACACCACAACCTTATGTAACAACCTTGCAAACTATGGGACCACTGCAAGGCTTGGATCAAGCCTTCCAAATGATCCAAGACCTAATAGAGGAGTTGAAGAGGCTTAAATCCTCTACCACAAAAACTATCAAGATTATGACCTTCTACAGGATGATCCTATAAGTCTTGTAGTCCCACCCTTGACACTTCCTCCTGGTGTCCCTATTCCACAATTTAGCAAGTATAATGGAAAAGGTGACCCTAATGCTCACCTTATTACCTTTTGATCAGAATATTTTCTCTTACAGCCATGGCCTCATACCATCATGAGGATTTTCCCTATGTCTTTGACTAGGAAAGCACTTGATTGGTATCATGCATTTCCCAGGGGGTCTATATCCTCTTTATTAGCCCATTTTGTCAATTTCTTCAAGTATAACTTGAAGCCTGACATAATTCTTGACAAACTCATGAAGGTCAAGCAAGGGCCATTAGAACTGGTACAAAAATTCATTCAATGGTCAAATGGACTATTGAATGAAATACCAGAGCCCATTGCTGAAGCCCACTTGTTAGCCATATTCAAGGGAGTAGTTAATGACTTCATCAAGTTAAAACTTTACTACCTTGATCCATGGTATCTTAGCTAAGCATTATCACAAACTAAAAACATAGAGGATGCTGTAGAGGCCAGCCAAGATCTAGCTTATATTTCATATAAAAACCAACACTCTTAGAAAAATAAAGAAAAGAGCAAACAAGGCAACACTACCATAGCAACTGTAGCTAAGGAAGCCAAGACCACAAACCAAGGGCCAAAGGTCAATCCACATAAGGCCCCCACCAATGATTGTAGTAACCAACCATCAACTTCTAGGACAGATACATCAACAACAAATAGACCTCACTTCAAAAGGAAAGACAGGTCTAAGTACACTAAGTTACCACTAAAACCATTCAAGTTTCTTGATCAAAAATTAAGAAGTGGGTGCATGCAACATAAACTAATGACTGAAGCCGATCAAAAGAAACATGAGTGATTGTGTGAAATAGCCAAAGATCCCTCTCGAACAATGAAAAATAATCCCCCATTACCTAAATACTTCAAACTAGACTGCTTCTACCATTATCATCAATTGCTCGATCATGATACAAACTTTTGCTTTGCACTGAAGGATGACCTAGAAAGGATGATAGATAGGTGGGGAACTAGTCTTAGATGCTTCTAACCCAATTCGACCACAAAACTAGTTAATGCAGATCTATAAAGACCCATTAAATGCTATTGATAGCCCTTATGTTATTTTAGCATTCAACATTAATGACAATTGAAGACCTACAAGAGAACTGTTCATGATCCCAGTACCCCTTTACAATGAAAGAGATTATTCAACTTCCCCTAGCTCAAGATCTCCCTTTATTATGAGGGTACCATCATGAATACCTCTAAGAGAACCTTTTTTCATCAAAGTCCCCCAACCCAATACAACTCAAATAGTTGTAGCCCAACCAACTACACAACAACCCCCTATAGTAGCCAATGCTACCGCCTCTTCCTTACAACCAATGGTTGAGAACCAAAAAATTTCAGCCAACCAAAGGAGGAAATATAAGAAAAAGCCTTACAACAAGGGAGACAAGCAACCATAGGCACAAAAGGAAGTGGTCCCACTAAATCCCACTCCCATTTTAGTGATACCTATAACCTCCTTTGCACCATCTTCTTCAACCAATAAGCCATAGGAGGATGCTAAAGCCCACAAGCAAAATAACAAAGAAGAGCCACAACAACCATAGCCTAAAATTGAAGTTTTCCTTTTGGGATGTATAGAGGAAGTAAAGAATAACTGGGGTAACAAGCCCATGGCCAATGAAAAAAAATTCCTCAATGCAATGGACCAAGTTAAGCAATCCCTGAAGTAGAAAAATACTACCTTAAGCTTATATGACTTAATTATGACCTCTGCAACATATAATGAGGTGCTAGTCAAAATGTTGACCTCCATATCTGTTAGTGAGGATATTCTTGCTAACAAGAAAGCTATCCATGCAATAATGATTCCTTCCTCATAAGGGGAGGAGAAATCAACACCCTTAAAATTTTGTAATAGCAAAATTAAGGTTAATCTCTAGAATGGTGAGGTGACTACAACCACTTTATTCATAGCCATATGCATAGGATAATCTAAAATGCATTGGATGCATGTTGATGATGGAGCATTGACCAATGTCATCCCATGCACCATTGTTGAACACTTGGGTTTAATTGATCAAGTACAACCTACGATCACCACAAATCTTAAGTCCTTCAATGGATCAAGAGTTGTTATCAAGGGGTCTATCTCCTTAGAGTTTGTAGTTGGAGAAAAATTTCCTACAACTGTGAACTTCTTAGTGGTGGAAGAGACACTAGTATTCAACCTAATCTTGGGATGACCTTTGATGGCTCAATTATGAGCTGTCTTCTTGCCCATCCATCAAGAAATTCACCTTCCTCACAAGAGAGGTGAAATCATTATTCATGGTGACAATGTGGCTCCCCTAGCTATCAACAACATGGACATAGAACAGAGGTCTAAAGTGGAGCTTCAAGAAGAAGCTCCTAGCCATGAAGGGCAAAAGCCCAAGATAACCAGTGATGATAATGAATGCAACACACTATGGAATGAACTCCCTTTCAACATTTTAAGTGAAGGGGATGTCAAGCACAAGCTTGTGTAGGGTAGGCCTTACTCACTTTCTAATCCTACAAAGGTTAGGAGGAGTACCCTAACCTTCCTGTGCCTTTATGACTAGATGCAATGATAACATCATCTTATCATCCTTCAACTTCTTATATACCATGTTGAATCTAGTGGCATATTCATTAAACTCCCCTATGACCTGTTGGTACATAGTAGCTCTAATTTGGGGACTCTTGGTGAATTCATCCAAAGTAGTTTGAGCCACTGCCAATATTTGGTCATTAATGATCAAATCCTACTTGTTGACCTTGTACCTGTAAGAAGTAAAATTAATGAAGTTAGGAAAAGAAGTCAAGCTATGATCATATCAAACCATATAAAACATTACAATAACCATGTTTACCCCTATAGATGATACACTATTCCAAGTGGGTTCTTGAATATTGTGTGGGCTCTATGTGCCACCACTAGAGTACTATCAGTATTATACTAACTATACTTTGGCATCGTCCAAATATCCAACAAGTAGCATCAACTTACAACATCTATGGATCCCCCTATGGTTTTACGAAGTGATTTATCAGTAATATACCTAGTAATTAGTCTTAATGCCTGAGACAATTAGGTCTCCACAACAATCTTGGCTACATCCATGGAAAAGTGTGACCACAACATCGCACTGAATTTCCTAAGGAGATAGGTAAGAAAGTTCCTTGCCCTGGGACAAAACCATAATGAGAGCTTCCCAAGAGGCATGTCATTTGGTGGAGTATTCATTTTGGGATGACCAATGTAGCACAAAATGCGTAATAGCTCCACTATAATAAGAATAGGCCTGAAAAAGACCCTATAGAAAATAAAGAAAAAACATTGTGACCAATTAGAATTTCTTAACATGTTAAGAAAACATCTAGTCAGAGGTGAAATTAACCTTGGTAAAAAGCTTTAAGGTGTTTAATAAGCTTATGAAATTTCATAAAAGGCACTATTACAAACTTTCAAAGAAAAAGCCTTATGGCCTATTAGAGTTAGCAAATTTAGACAAAACATCTAGTCAAAGGTGAAATTAGCCTCTGTATAAAGCTCTCAGGTGTTTATTGAATTAGCTTAAGTAATTTCATCACAACCTTACATAACCTTACATTATGACCAATTGGAATTTCTTTACAAATTTAGAGAAAACTTCCTAAGTTAGAGGTGAAATTAGCTTATGTAAAACGCTCTTAGGTGTTTATCTAAATAACTTCAGAAATTCCGTAAAAGCATTGATACCATATTTTATAGCCTTTATAACCAAAAATGTTATGGCCAAAACTATGTCTTAGTCTAAATTATGCATAAATTTAGAAAAAACATCTAAATTGTGCATAAATTTGGATAAAAGCAAGCATAAGTTTAGAAAAAGCATCTAAATTATGCAAAGCATTGAAAAAAATATCTAAACTATGCAGAAATTTGGAAAAAGCATGAAAAACATAGAAAAACCCATGAAGCCATAAGAAAAACTTATTTAAAATAGAAAAATATTTTGCTCATATAAAAGGCAAAAAATCAACCACTTCTATTTTAAGCAATGTACTACACCTATGAGTGTTGCCATTATTTGCACAACCTTAGCAAAAAAAACTCATAAAAAATTCATTTTAGATCCAATAGAAGTGATTCCACCTCCATTGGAAAGCTGAAGAAAAATCCTATGAAGCCATGATTAGAAAATAGTAAAACTATTGGTAATTTTCTTATGAAAATTTCACAAATCTACATGAAATTACAAAAGAGGCACAAACAACCTAACTATGCAACATTAGGAAAATAGCCATAACTCCCTGGTTTCAAAGCCAAATTAAATGAGACAACAACCATAGAGAAGCTTAAACAAAGGGATAAAAATCCATAACCTTTTATTTCATAAATATGCAGCCATTTTATCAAGAAAAAATACACAACTTGACTTGCTTTTCTATAACAAAACTTCTAAAATCCCAAAACCTAAACTTCATATAGCCATTAAAATGGTCAAAATAGCCAAATCCCTTACAATTGATTTAAATTCACATCAAAATAATGGGGTAGGATTTTGTTAAAATTTAATTTTAACAAATCCTAAGGCCTGGATCTAAAATAAACAACCATACCCCAAGATTTTGATGAAAAAAACACAAAACAACAAGGTCTATCTTCAAAATCAGATTTGCAAAAGCTAAAAGTGATAAAACAACCATAGATCTACATGGGAGAAACCAAAGTAGGAGGTGGGATTTTGTTAGAATTCTAAATTAATCCCCCCGTTAGAGTAGATCTAAAGAAATGGCCCTAACACTTGGAAGGCAAAAAACTAGAAAAAACCATGAAAATAAAGGCAAAAATAGGTAGAATTGCCTACCTTGGAGCAATGATAGATGGAGCTTAGATGGAGAAGATAGGCCTAGGAACCTCTAAAAATTCCCTTGAATGTTCATCCATCCTCTGAATTGTGGAATTTTTTTTCCCTCCTCTCTATTTGGGCACCATGGTAGGCTCAACATTGAGAAAAAGGGGAGATTTGAAAAACATGATAGTTCTACGCTATCTATAGGGGAGATGGGAGGCTTCCACACTAAAGAATTGTTATAGCTACCGCAAGAATCTCTGCTAGAACTCTCCTCCATTGCACTATTTTTGAAGAATGACAATTATGATCAAAATTTGCAAATTTTGATTTATAAAACCCACCTAAACCTAAACAAAACCCAGTTGCTAATTCAGTGCACCATGACTACAAGTGCACTGAAGCGAAAGGGGGGAAATTTTAGTTTATTTTGGTTTTGGGGGGGTGTGGGGGCACAACTTCACTTTTCAAAGTTTTACATTTTTGGATTGTAGGCCCCACCCTACGCCTTCCTTTTTGACCAAACTTGCATGATTTTTACTAATGTTAGCACTTAAGACATTATCACAACCTTACCCACATGCATCCATGCTAGGAATACCATGCCCTACATAGAGACATGTTTATCATTTTACAAATTTATTAGACTTACAAATATCTTTTTATTTTTAGCAACCCATACTTACCTTTTTCAACATCGGGTTTTTAAATTTAGGCAAAACATGAACAAGGCTAACCACCATAGATTTCCATGGTGGGGCAATAGGGCCTAGCATGGAAAAACTAGGGTGACAATCAATATTGCCTCCCAACATCCATCTAGCATAAACTTAACCCCAAAGTGGGCCCCACATGACCTAGATCCCCTCCAAGTATCTTCAATAGTCTTGGAACCTCACCAAACCTAGTTGAAACTAGTTAAAGTTGGTCAAAACCTGGGACTTGGCATTTTCCATACTAGGGGAGACTTCTTCCATGCTAATCCTCTTGCCCTCAATGTGGATAGATGGGGGGAAGCCAAAATGACCTAAGTTGATGACTTAACAACCATTTCTTATTGTCCGATGACCCTTAAACCCTACCAAAACCCTTTGAAGCTTTCAAAAGCCCCCAAATGGGTCAAAAATAGTACAAATCTACCTTCCCCCTCTCATCCATGTTGGGGCCACCATTCCCAACATGGAAGAAAGGGAGGGATGTTGCATGAAGCACTTAGAAGCCTCCAAACTATCAAATCTTAACACCCAACATTTACCATCGACATCGGCAACCCTAGATGTCGATATGTGTGGTCAATCAGCTATAAATCTAGCCTAGATATAACTTTCTTAATTCAAGGGACCTCTTCCACACTAAGCTTTCCACCCCCAATGTGGAAAAAATGGGAAAGGCCTAAAAACCCCCTCACAACCCCCTCACAACTAGATCTTGACCTTAGGCACTAATGACCAATGCCAGTAATCCTATGAGCACTCATGCATGGCCAAATGGATCAAAAATGATCAAAAAAGCTTTCTCCATAATTTTCCATGCTAAGCATGGAAGCCCTAGCCTAGAAAAAGGGGGAAAGTCCAAAAAAATAGCTGATGACCCTTAAAATATTTACATTTTAGTGTCAAATGATAGTAGGCAATACTAGCAACCTTAGGGGCTTGAATGCATGACCAAAAGTGACAAAAATGTTTTTTACCCAATTTTCCATGCTACGCATGGAAGCCCTAGTGTGGAAAAAAGTTGGAAAAGTCCAATAAATGCTTTATCAACCTTGAAATAACCAAATTTCAACATCGAGTAGTAGTCATCATCACTGGCAACCTAGGAAGCCTGCATGCATGTCCAAGAGTAGTCAAAAGTAACTAAAAATCATTTCCCCCACTTTTCCATGTTGATCATAAAAGTCCCAATGTGAAAAAATGGGAGGAAGCTTAAGAAGTACCTTATGACCTTTTAGATTATCAAAGTTTGACATTAGATGTTAGCAGTCGATGTTGGCAACTTGGGAAGCCTGCATGCACATCCTCGCATGATCAAAAAGATTTTTCCTTATTTTTCCATGCTGAGCATGGAAGGCCTCGTGTGGAAAAAAGGGAAGAAATTTAAAAAATTCCTTTTCACCTTTGAAAAATTAAAATTTTGACATCAAGTGGCAATAGTCATCACAACAACCCTGGAAACCTACATGCATGGTCGAAATCAGTCAAAAATCCCCAAAAATATTTTGCCACAGTTTTCCACACTAAGAATGGAAGCCCCAGCATGGAAAAAGGGGGAAGCCTAAAAACCACTCATCAATCTTCAAGAAAACCAAATTTTGAAACCAAGCATTGACCATCATTACCAACAACCTTAAGAGCACACATGCATGACCAAAAGTGATAATAAAGTACCAAAAAGCTTTCTATTCATTTTTCCACATTAAGCATGGAATCCCTAGCATGAAAAGAGAGTGGGAAGTCCAAAAACCACTTTAAAAACTTCTAAAATAATCAATTTTGACTCCAAACAAGGGGGGAAGGCTAGTGTGGAAACAAGGGGGGAAGGCTTCAAAACCCACTTTTGGCCTTTATAGACCTCTAGGAAGTCCAATTTTGATGGATTTGACCTTGCATTATCTTGGGAAGGTCCCAAGACTTTAATTTTTGACATTTGAGCATCCCAAAATATATTTTCCTTGGTCTCCACACTAAGGGTCTTTGTTTCCATGTTGAGCCCAGTGTGGAAGCCTCAATGCACTTCATTTTTAGGTCTAAACAACCTAGAAATAGCCCAAATTGATGCCTGAACTCACCTAATAGCCATGTAGCCTCAAAAAATTGCCCACTAAGGCCTAAAAATGATATAACTTGAATCATTTTTAACCTATATTAACCAAATTATATCATATATGGTCTTTTTTACTTGATTTTTGACTTATTATGTAATGTTTTATCTTGTTTTTTAGACTTATATTGCCTTATGGACATGACTGACCTTTATACAACTTTGTATGTTCTTTTTTTGTCTTATTACAACTCTATGTGCCTTTATTTAACCTTTTTAATGGTATTAAATGGTGGGTCTTGACCTTCCCTGACCATCATTTGACACCATATGATAATGGCCTGCTAAGACCTTAAACTAGCATCATAGCCCACCAAGACTATAAACTAGCATCATAGCTCACTAAGGCATTAAACTCATAAAATTATGGCTTTTATTGATCATTTCTGATCTCACTCCTTATATTTCCCCTTAGTTAACCTTTATGTAACCTTTGTTCACCTCTATTGTACTTTTCCGAATTGACCTCATCTCATTAATGACCTTGGACAACCTTGACTACATTAGAATTGCATATGTTTTATGGCATATTAACATTATTTATTTACTTTTACCCATGTGCCACTTAATATGCTTTTGGTTAATATGCAGTATCAAAGTATGAATACTTGGGAGCAAGTCAATTTGCCTTTGTGTCTACATGAACCTCATGGTGATATTAAACGATGTATCAACCTTGATTACCTAGATCTTGAGCCTAAGAGTTTTGTACACCACATAGCCTCAATAGAGAAACCTCTATAATGGCCTAAAAACCTAGCCAAAACCATTGAGTTAGAAGCAAGCGACATAACTGAAGATCCTTTAGGTGAGGTTCCTATCACAACACATAGTGGTAAGGAGAAAACTCTTAAATTAAGTTCCTCACTAGAGCCTCAATGTGTCCAAGACATCACTAAAGTCTTACAAAACAACATCAAGGCATTTGCCTAGTCATATGAAGATATGTTGGGCTTAGACCCATGTTTAGTCCAGCACAACATCATACTTGATCCTAGCATTAAACTAGTTAAGCAAAAAATGTGCAAGATTACACCTAATTTGGCTTTGGTAGTTCATGATGAAATCTCAATGCTTTACCATGCAGGTTTCATTAGGATTGTTGATTATGCAGAATGGGTATCCAACATAGTGGTAGTCCCTAAGAAAGATGGGATTATCTGTATTTGCAATGATTTTTGAGACCTAAATAAAGCCACCATCAAGGATGACTTTCCTTTGCCTAGTATTGACCAACTTATTGATACTATAGCTAGACATGCCTTGTTGTTCTTTATGGATGGATTCTCGAGATATAACCAAATTAGGATCAACCCAAAACACCAACTTAGCCCAACCTTTATAACCCCATGGGGTACTTTTTGTTATATCATGATGTCATTTAGCCTTAAAAATGCTAGAGCAATGTACTAGAGAGCCATGACCTATATCTTTAGTGATTACATGTTATGTTTTCTTAATGATTATGTAGATGACATAGTCATGAAGTCTAAAATAGCCAATTACCTTGATCTTGTGCTTAAATGATGCCTCAAATATGAGCTTAGGCTCAATCCTAAAAAGTGTGTCTTCTATGTCAAGACCAATAAAATGCTTGGCTTTGTAGTCTCTAAGGTAGGGATATGCATAGATCCTAATAATATTAAGGTCATATCCAAATTGGCAACACCTACCATCCTTAAAGAGCTTTAGGGATTACAAGGTAGACTATAGTTTATTCGTAGGTTTGTCGCTAGGTTTATGGATAAGTTATAACCCATGCATCACTTGCTTAAGAAAGGAGTTCACTATGAGTGGATGACTCAATGCCAATAAGCCTTTGAAAACCTTAAGCAAGAATTAATACAACTACCTACAGTCTATCCTCCATAAGAGGGTAAATTGTTTTACATTTATCTCACCATTTTTGATACATCCATTACCTCTCTACTCTATTACAAACATGATGACAGAGCAAAAAGCTTGTATACTACCTTAGCCATGCATTAGTAGTCCATAAGACCTTATACATTGAAGTGGAGAAGCATTGTCTAACACTAGTCTTCTCTTTGAAGAAATGGAGACATTAACTCTTTAGAAGCCAAGTCAATGTAATTTGCAAGGATAACATACTTAGAGCCATAACGACCAACATCTGTAAAAGTAGTTGTATAGCCTAATGAAAATCCATAACTGTAGAGTTCAACCTCCATTATGTCTCTCAGTCCTCAACAAAAGGTCAAGCTATAGTTGTACAACTTACTATTTCACTCGTTGATGACCAAGTAGCCATAGATCTTAAGTTCCTTGATGAACATGTTAACATAGCTAGCCAAGTGCTTGAGGGTTATGAAGTGGTTATGAACTTTGATGGAGCTTCAATAGCCCATGGGGCTAGTATTACTGCCATAATAACATTCCCATCTAGTGAAATCTAACCCTTTGTCTATCATTTTGAATGCCTGTGTATCAACAACATAACAGAATATGAGGGTTTGATTAGAAGGATGACAGTAGCTTGTGACCTATGAATTAGATGCCTAGCCATCAAAGGTGATTCACAACTCATGATTAACTAAGTAATCAACATCTATGCATGCAAAGCTAAGCACTTACAACCTTACTATGACCTAGGAAAGTAATTATTACAAAAATTCATAAACAATGATATACAACACATACCTTGAAATGAAAATGCCATAGCTGATGCAATTGCAATGTTAGCCCTTAGTATGATGCTAGATGTGGTTAGCAAGTTGCCCACCTTAACTATGGACTACACTACTTTCATTACATAGAACATTAAGGATACCTTTGTGGCCATCATTCATATTGCTCCTTCCAAGGAGTGGCATGAAAATATCAAATTTTACCTTATGCATGATGAATCCTCAAAAGACCTAACTACTTCTCAAAAGATTGCCATATGCAAGTGGTCAAAGTAGTATGTCATCATAGGTGATAATACATTATGTTGAAGGTCCTATGATGGCATACTCCTAAAGTGCTTAGGCAAAAACAAAGCCAAAATAGTCTTAGAGGAGGTTCATGAAGGTGTTTGTGATGGACATATAGGACCTAGAGACATGATAGCTAAGATTAGACGATTAGGCTAGTATTGGCCCCATATGGAAAATGATTGCCTACAAAAGATTAAGTGATGTGACACATGCCAATGATATAGCAACTTGATACATGTATCACCATCTAAGTTGCATATGACCTAGCTAACATGGTCATTTTAACAATGAGGGTTGGCTATCATTGAACCCATCATGCCTAAATCTACTATAGGGCATAGCTTCATCATCACCACAATTGAATACTTTACCAAGTGGGTTGAATCTATTTCCTAAGGAAGACCACGTCTAAGCAAGTTTGCAAGTTTATCCTAGATAACATTGTAGCTCATTTTGGCATATCCATAACCATAGTTACAAATAATGAACCTCAATTTAGTAGCCAAGAAACCAAGGATTTTTGTCACAACTTAGGCATTAAGCATTCTTTCTCGTCACCTTACTACTCTCAAGCCAATGGACAAGCAAAAGCAAGCAACAAGTCCATCATCAATTTGCTCAAGAAAATGCTCAACAATAGCAAGAGGAAGTGGCATGAGCATCTTATCCATGCACTATGGGCATATAGAACAACTTATTGCATGGAAATTGTCATGACCCCTTATAGCCTTGTTTATGATCTAAAGCTGTTTTACCTCTTAAATTGCAGGTACCACCACTCCAAGTAGCTTTGACTGACTTCATCAACAACGAGCAGATTAAGGAGTTGTAGAAAGTAGTGCTGGATTCAATAGAAGAGCAACATATGCAAGATCTTCCTCACATCAAGCACTAACAAGAGAGGTAGAAGCGACAACCTCACCATAACCTAACCATGTGCAAGATCAAGGAGGATGACCTCATCCTCAAGGCCATCTATGAGCATGTAAACAAATTCTCAACCAATTGAGAAGGGCCCTTCCTTGTCACCAAAGCTTATAGAAACAGAGCATTCAAAATAGCTGACATGGATGGGAATGAACTGACCATGCTAGGAAATCATTCTTATCTAAAGCCATGCTACAGATAGTTGACATATCATCAAAAAGAGAGCCTACTTTCAATGGTCTGCTACAACCTTAAATTAGCAACTTTGGTGACTTGGATAGCCTAATTCTCATGTGGCCTCTATGAATTGTAATGTTATAATATGCAGTGGTGTTTTGTANGTTGTATTGGGGGGGGAGGGGGGGTAGACATTTTCTATACTAAAAACACATGCAAGGGATAGATCTCACCTACTTTTCCCCCTTTAATGTGGAGACTAAAGGCACATTTTGGAAACTTTCCCCTCAAACTAGAATGTTTTCCCTAGCTTGGAAACTTTCCCCCTACCTTGAAAACATTTTTCCCATCTTGGAAAGTAACCCCTGCGACCCCNCAAACTGCCCAGCACAAAAGCCACAAGAAGAAGAATTCATCAAGTTATGCACTTCAATGCTAACTAGCCACTTCAACAAGCATGGTGGAGAACTTAATGTGAACGATTCATCATCAACATGGAAGGTGTGCCCTAGTTACTATTTTTAGTAAACATAATAGCCATGGGAGGAAGCACTTGCTATTTTTAATAACCCCCCAAATTTGGGTGCCCATTTCACCTAATTTGGCAGCCAATTTATAGCAAAATTACATCAAATTTGATGTTATTTTGCAGCCAATTTCCAACCATTTCACAAACAATTTGTAGCCCAATCATAGCCAATTTGTAGCCCCATTCATGGCCTAAAGACCCTATAAAAGCCAAACTCCAACATCATTCACAGGTTCTAGATTTTGACAATGTTTAGCAATTTTGGGATAAGGTTCAAAAATTTTAAGTAAAAAGGGAGAGCAATTGGTTCCACACATTTTTAACGGGTTCTAGAAATTTTTCTTAGCCATTTGCATACACAAAACTTCATTCTTGGGGCATTTTTAGGCATTCAAGAGCTCTTGCAATTCCCATACTTGCAATCTCTTGAACCCTAGCATAGAAGCATTGAGGCCTTGAGATTTGATGGATTTTGATGTTAGCACTACACTTCTGGGACTTTAAATGCATCATGGAGCAACTTAGCATCCAAATATTCTCTCTTTCTCATCCCCCCAATAATGACTAAATTAGCAAATCCAAGGTTGTAGCAACAAAGGAAAGTTCAATAACATCAAGCGTGTATTAGCACTTGGATCATGAAGCAAATCATCTCAGCTTTAACAGGATTTGAACTCTTGCTCAAGTGAACCACCTTTTTGCTCATCTAGGCACCATTTGTACACACTTCTCTAACTTATTCTTTATTCTTTTCTCAATAAATTTTTAAATTTTGAGTTTTGTGTTATAAAGTTATTATTTGTGCATTATTTAGATTTGTTTATATTTCCATGTTTTGCATCTCCCAAGTCCTTGGTTGATTTTCTAGACCAACCAAGGCACCTTGAATCCCATTTTCATCATGAGGGCCCTAGGGATTTGGGATTGAGAAATTTCTTACACCAAGGATCCTTGGTTTCCATCCCATTCCAGCAATCGAGGATTTTGGTCACAATAATTGGTTTACCAAGAAATTGAACTTAAGTGCTTGAGATTAATTGTACTCATTCTGCTTAATAATAGTAATGGTAAAGTGCATCAAAAAGTAAACATTAACTAAGAAAACAATAAACATTATTCTAAGTAAAATAGTAAACTAGGAGAATGTTGCAATATTATGAAATAACTTGATCTTTATTGTTGGTCACACTTTTGCCAAAGTACAAGATGCTCAAATAAAGACTCCATACACTACATCAAACTACACTACAAGCATTCACACTTCTAAGTGCTTAGAACTAAAATCATGAAAATAAACTACAAGAGTTATGCTACTATTAAATGAAAACTTATTTGGATCCATGTTCCTAAGTGTTGTATTTATAGGTTGCTATATATCCCACAATATCACATATATGACAATGTAGATAGTACTATGATATTGTATATTTGATATCGTAGTACTTAAAAAACTTGACTTTATCATACCCCCACAACTGATTGAAAACTTGTTCTCAAGTTAAAAAAAATGAGGATAGAGTTTCTTACAACATTAGGTGGTAGATTTTCATGACTAACTTAACTATATACATGACACTTTATGCCATAGTGGTGTTTTTACAAAATTGACACAACACATGACAAGACAACTTTGACACAAAAAACTGAATGAAGCTTGATGTAGCCTATGTAGTGCCTGGTGGTGGTGGCTCCTCTATTGGTTGCTCCCCATTATTGTCAAGCTTGTGAAATTTGTATCAGTTGAGTAGTGCTTGAAGCCTACTCCTCCGTTCTTGGGTCATGTACCATCTATGCTTGTTGTGCAATGTCTGATGGAGTAGGTACATCTCATGGATATGGCAACTATGGAAATATTTGATTAGCTATGACATACCATCTAAAAACCTTTCTCTCTTCTTGGAATGCTTTGACCTTTGCTCATAATTCATGGTAATCTAACAATCTTCTGGCTAAGTTCACTACAACATCTTTTTGTCCCTGGTAGCTAGCCTTTACTACTTCTAATTCATAGTTTGCCATCTAAAGTTTCTATAAGGCATCTTTTCGATCTACAAACTTCTTTCAATACAAGGCATATGTGGCTATTACTTACTATTCAAGTTCATTTTTGAGCTTGCCTATTATTAACATGGCCAAGTTAGCATAATGAAGGTTAGTTAACCCCATGTATTCTTTCAAATTCTCTATCTACAAGTCTTTGTTTTTAACTTTCACTTGATGGACATGAGCATAACTATCCAAGATGGACTGCAAATCAAGATTCTATGCTAATATGGTACTAATTTAGGTCTTAGGAATTTAGATATCCTTCTTATTAATTTGCTTGTACATCCCTACCTAGTCACAAAACTATTCCTTAAGCCTCTCATATATCTTAGCTTCATTTTGCCACACACTAATCTCAATAGCCAACTTTTGTTGAATTGCACATACCTCCTCCATTAAGAGGGTTCAGTTTTCTCTTACTAAGTAGCTCATCTCTTGGTTGACCCTCATCAATGGTTCTTTCAACTAATGGATGCTTTCTTCTAGGATATTTTTTTTCTTCTCAATGTTGGTTAACCTGGTTTTATTTACAATGAGTTGTCTTTTCTTCTTGTGTTGTGGTGAGTGCCTTAGCATGTGTGTACACTTGTGCTTCTTCTACTGAGGCATTCCACATTGATTTTTCCTTCTTATTTTGTATCTGCTTATTTTTTCTATCAAGTAATTAATGTGCTCTATTTTGAATTATTTAATCTTGTCTAGTGCAATGAATTAAATTGAGTCTCTATGTTCAATCTTTAAGGTCATGAGCTCTTCTTGTAATCTAAGGATTTTAGCTTTTGCATGCTCTACCCTAGTCCCTACCATAGCCAGCTTGCCCTTTGTCACTATAAGTTCTAACTACACTACAGTGACATCACTTGAAATGTTGAAAAGAGTGGTCATCACTTTCCAAGTTTGCACTAGTCGATCTTGCACATCCTCATCATTAGTAAGAGTCATTGAGATTCCAACTAGCATATGAGCATCTCTATATCCATTTACATCAGCTGGTAGCACAACAAGTATGTTGAAATATTCTTTAATGTGATTCATGATCACTTCTCTGTCTTTTGCTGCATAATCACAACTTTGGCTCATTCTCATGTTTTAAGCACCACTTAGAATGATGCAACATTTCCACAAATCTATTGTGACCATTGGGGCTCTCCTCCTAATTGCAAAGATATCAGTCCACTTCTAGGATCTATGGAAACTATGGATTGAATGGAACTATCAATCACTCTATAGAGGTTGGCCTTCTCCCATGTTCCTCAACTTATAGTTTTTGCAATCTATTGCAGATGAATCATTGATCATTTGTAGTCCTACAGCAGTGATGATGGGACTTGCTATTATTGTTGTTTTTGTTGCTATTGTTGTTGCTACTGACCACTGGGACATGCTTGCTATTGTTGTTTAGTCTATGTGATTTCCCTAACTTCTATTTCTTCCTCCACCTGATCTTTCTTTGGTGGTGCTAGCTTGAGCATTTTAGCATATGAGGCATTCTAAGCTTTCCTAAGGACATCATTAGTGTACCCCAGGATTTCCGCACGTTTGCACAACTTCCTAATTAAGCAAGGTAATGGAAGTATGAGCTTCCCTGCCTTCTTTTCCTCAAACCACCTCTAAATTTCCATAAAATAGAGTTGTGCGAGATTGACATTATCTTTTTCCATCAAGATTGCACTTCCTTTGGCTGTATAAGTGGATAACTTGTTGAGTCTTTTGGTGAAAAATAGGTGATATGTGCCAATTTTAAAATAGATTCTCTTCTCTTGAGTTAATTCATTGTATTCCTTATCTTCTTTTCCATATCCCCTCTTTAACCATAATTTTTTGGTTTTTGTGTCTGATCTTGTGGATAGATGTGCTAATCTTTCCCATTCATTAGGCACATTCAGAGCTTCTACTATCACCTTCACTGAGTATGAAACGAAGACTCCCTTTATGTTGATCATAACATCTTCTTCTCTATTTTACCAGAATTGGTAGGTCTGTCCTAGATACCATTCACCACTATTTGATAGGATGGGCCATAGCGGTGACACTTGGTGTTGTGTCCTTACTGCCTCTAGAATGAATTCCAAAAATGGACTAAAGTTCATTTTTATAATCATTGTGGTTAGGAGCGATAAGTCCTGGATGGCTTGGAGGCATTCTTGTGATAGCATGAGATGTTGTCCTTGTCCTTACAGTCCTTTTATCTCTACTTGGGCTGATTGTCCTATAGCAGGGGTTTCTTGATAGATACTAAAGGATTGAGCCTCTTGCTCTGCATATTCTTCTTGGGGCTCTTGTTTCCCCATTTGGCCTCTCCGATGGCCTCTTGGTCTCTTGCTTGCTAGTTGTGGAAATTTACCTTGGCTCCTTTCTTTGGGATCATCTACAATCAATCAAGCGTTTGGAGTTACTAAAGTGTCTTCATAAATTATTAATGATTCTATAGCTTATTGATGAGTCATAGTTTAGTTAGCTACATTAACGACGCCTTGTCGATGCATTGTATCATGTGTTGACGAGGCCCCATTAATGGAGTGTCTATTTTTTGCTATCAATAGATGCCTACCAACTACATTTATGGTAATGGAGATTTTTTAGTAGTGAAGGTCTTGCAGTTTGTTTATTTAAGAGTTAGAATTTTCCTCCCAAGTGTCTATAGTGAGATTCATTAAGTGAACGAATCTTTATTCAAGAATTATTGTACTTGAGCATGATAGTGTGTGTGGCAATAAAGATGAGCTTTCTACTAAACCTTACAACACTTTGAATAAATTAGATATTTTGTTTATGCATTTAATGCTTTCAATTATTTATTTAATTTTTTCAATTATTTATTAAAGGTTTCTAATGATTAAGCTAATAAAGAAATTAAGTAATATAGATTAAACACATATTCACTTGGTAGTCCCAGTAGCATTATTGCTTGGTATGCCTAGTAGTGTAGCACTTGGTCACCCAATAGTGGATATGTGAATTCAAGACATGTACAGAAAGTGGGACCAGATGCTTATGTTAGGACTAGTTAGACATTCATTAATTAGTTAAATCAAATTAGTTAGTCTAACTACTTTATTTCTCTTTAAGCACCAAAACCATAAATATACAAAATGATAGAAATCAGATGCCTCAATTACACTTAACCATACTAGTGTACATCACAACTATAATTGGGAAGACAACGATTGACCTTAAGGCAAGATTCACTTCCTAGAAGACCAATGCACTAGAAATGATAAAGTCCATGGAATTTGATCGAATCACGCATGAATGCTTTGTGATTCGCATGGTTGGTCATAGTGGTACTCATTGCTCATCATTGGCATTGTTGCTAAGGACTTTGTTTCTTGAAACATGCACTATTTAGGTTCAAGTAAATACCATTAATATTGTTGTACAAACCTCAAGGTCAATATCATTTCCACTATACATATAATTATAAAATCACATTGACATTTTATTTTATATTGCAAAATGTCTTCTCCTTCTCACAAGCGTGAAGATGTCAAACCCCCAGTTCCATAGGAGTGCAAAGTGGTATATACTCATCCAGATGAGTATGTGCTAGACTTCATCTTCATCCTACATTAGGATGAGCAGCTGTGATGGCATGATATGAAGGGCAACATCATCTTGCCCCTTGATCAATCTAGGCCTGAGATGTCATTTCAAACCCCTAAGAAGTTAGGAATTGTAGATATTCATGAAGAATACATTATAAATGGTTATGCCACTCAAAGCTATTATCCCACTGAAACACAATGCAAACAGATTAATGTCATGAGAAGCTTCATGAAGCTATGTAGAGAAAACATTTCACTAATCCATTGTTCCTACTAGATCAAGATGACAATGAGGATCCTCCCTTCAAAGATTCTTAACATGAAGATTCTCCATCCCCTGTTATTGGTGATGAGGGTGTGAACCTAAACCTGCGATCCACTATTCATAAACTTGGTTCAGGAAAAAGTGATAACCAAGGTAGGGACTCGGGCAAGCATTACAATAGCAACAGATCTAAGGATGGTGATCATAATAAGTGAAAAAGTGGTGGTAGTGGTGGTCCACCTTCCTCTTCATCCAATTTTGAACATTCCTCTTCATCTATCGGTTCTCATAGAAGCCGCTATTGAAATAATTGTGATGAAGATGATCAACTAGTCAACAATGACCGTGAAGGCCACCAAGACTGAAGGGATGGTCAAAACCATCATCGATGTGGTGATGATGACGAACCTCTATTAGTGACTCAAATTATGCTCAACATTGTAGAGGTAATTAGAATTCCAACCATGCATATGAATGATAGTAGGATTAAGAGCTTAGATATAAACAATATCCCAAGGTTTGAGGGGGGATACAATTATGATCCACAGACACATCTACAAGCTCTCCATGATGCTTATTCCTTATAGAACATAGAACATGAATGGTAGAAACTCAAGCTTTTTCCTAGGACACTCACCAAGGAAGCTAAAAGCTGGTATCGATCCTTGGAACTAGAATCCCTTTGCCGATGGAGTACCATATTGGAGTTATTCAACAACAAATACCAGACATACTTCAGACTGTCTAATCTAAGAAGGAAAATCCAAGGCTAGAAATAGGGAACATATGAACCCTTGGATGTAACCATGGGTAGAGACTATTCACTCTTACATCGATGTCCTAGCCATGGTTATTCTTAGAGGGAACAACTTCACCACATCATAGATGGGCTTAGAGAAAAAACTAAAAGAACTCTTGGGGAATATGCCCAAGCGAGATTGTCTAAAATAAGAGCTCATCAAATCCAAAGGCTAATTGAGTAGGTAGAAAAAGAAGAAGGTGAGCTATGAACAAGGAAAAGTATAGGAGAGTATAATAGGGATCCTTCCATCAGAAAATGGGAGGTCCAATTTTGTTACGAGGAGTCACTGCTTGATGAAGTGGTGAATAGGATAACCTTGCCCATCCAAAAATTTGTTTCTAACATTTAAGCAAAGGTTGATAAATTATGGGACTCTTTGGATGAAAAATTTCAAACCGTTATGAAGATTGCAAAAGAATCTAAAGAGTAAAATAGTGATCGTAACTATAGAAGGCAAAAAGAAGCTAAATGTGTCTACCAAAGAGGTAAGGGCAAAGCTGCAATAATAGAGGAAGTTGTGGAAATTGACTCTGTTGATGAAACTGATTATGAAATTTGTCAATACGAACATCTAAATGAAAGTTTCCCTATGGTGTCACACTTATAAGAGTCTAGCATGTATGCATTGAATCCTCAACTAGCACATAGGCAAGCACCTATATGATTGCCTTACCCTTATGGAAATCCAAGGCAATTCCACTAGAAACAACAAGCTTAGTACCCAAGTGGATCTCCTCCACAACCTTATGAACAATACCAATAGTGGTATCAACCACAATCGTGGGGAATGCCATTGCCAAGGTAGTAGTACCCTTACAGGCAACTAATTCCATACATGTACTATGTTCAACAACATGTCTCTTCAAGAAGTTCTGCAAGTCATACCTTGTTTTAGCATCATTATTACCCTCTAGACTACCACAGAACACATTCACCATCTATTAGAGGGAAAAACCCATATTCATACCACCCTTTGCATCCGTCTAAACATACACCTTCGCCTTCAACCCAGTTACCTCTTGCTTTGTCCATGCAAGGTGAGATTCCTTCATAGCTATAACAATGAAATGCTACAAGGGCTATACATTTACAACTAGCTTTCTAACCAAGTGGTTTGGATAATCAATCCAGAAAAAGACCCTTCTTCCAACCCAGCAGTCCTCTTCAACCCTTACAATCTAATCTAGCTAATCATCCTACATCTCCAACACCCTTATCCTATACATCAAATATCTTCGGGTGTCCTTCAAACCAAGTGTTGCCTCAGATTCGCACTATAATGTTAACGCATGTTGTTTCTAACTAGATTAAGGATGGAAATCTTTCCATGAAAAGATCTAACCCAGGAAGTCCACTTATTTACTTACAGATTGTTGGACATGAGCCATGTAAGGCTCTTCTTAACTCTGGTTCTAGAGTTAATCTCATCTCCCATGACATGTACAAGGCTTGGAACCTACAACATCTCAACAAGAGCAACATCCATCTAGAGTTGGAAAATCAATCAATTACTATCCCTCCAAGATTAGTAGAGGATATTGTGACCATAGTTTATGGATGGCTCTATCCTACTAATATTTTGGTGATCAAGGTTGAGAACTACAAAAGTGATTTCCCCATCATTATGGGAAGAGCTTGGCTTAACATGGTCAACACACATATTGGCATAAGGGACCTATCTCTACAAATAACTAAAGAAAATGAATTAGACAAGATATAGAGGAAGTGTATTCCATGCATCGTGTACAGTGATAACAAGTGCAATTGTGTGCAAAAGTGATCCATCAAAAGTACATACATTAAAGCATGCAATCGGTGTGCATAAGAAATTAGTATTCAAAAGTGTTTGTATGTAGCAACCATAAAATAGGAGGTCACTCAGTGGCTGATAACTAACTCAAATAGCAACACATTATGTATGGAACCAATTAAGAGCCTAACATGTTCTTATGTTGAAGGCATGAACAAAATTGAACAAGGTCATTCCTAAATCTCAAACGAAGATGATGATACCTATTGGGGAGAGTTGGAAATCCCTGATAATTTCAAGCAAGAGCCTCTAGAGCTAAAACATTTACTAACTGACATGGAATATGCATTTTTAAACAATGGTAAACTAGTCATAATTAATGTCAAACTTTCTCCTGAACAAAAAGAAAAGTTGTTAAAGGTAGTTAACAAATGTTCAACAACCTTTGCTTGTTCATGTCTTGAGTTGACTGGAATTGATCCAAGGATATGCTAGCATCACATTTACACTACCCTACCCATGAATACTAAAAGGCAGCCGCAAAGGCAACTGAACCCCAAATTGAAATAAATCATCAAAGAGGAAAGTGAACAACTCCTCAAGGCAAGGTTCATCTATCTCATTACAGATAGTGAGTGGGTTACCCCACTCATAATTATGCCAAAGAAGGATGGAAAGTGGTAGCTCTGCATCAACTTCAAGCTTTTGAATATGGCAACATTTAAACATCATTTTCCATTACCATTTGTGAATCAAGTGTTGAACACCATGTCTAGGCATTGTTATTATAGCTTCTTGAATAGATATAGTGGCTATAACCAAATCCAAATTGTGCCAAAAGATCAAGCCAAGATGACATTCACAAGTGCCTAAGGGACTTTTGCATATTGTAAGATGCCATTCAATCTATGCAATGCCCCTACAACATTTCAATGCTTGGTCCTTAGTATCTTTCAACAGCAGATCGGTAGTGATGTAGAAGTCTTCATGGATGACTTTTCCACCTATCGAGTGACATTTGAGCAAGCCTTGGATCACCTTGAGTAAGTATTGAAGAGATGTGTTGAAACAAACTTGCAGCTCAACTAGCAAAAGAGCCATCTCATGGTCCAAGAAGGCATTGTGCTAGGGTACCAAATTTCGCAAAATGGGATTCATATAGATCTAGAAAAAATAAGGGCCATCCAAGGAATAACATGTCAAATAGAGATAGTTAAAGATGTTTGGTCATTTCTTGGACACACTGGCTACTACCGATGATTCATAGAGAATTTCTCTAAGATTGCAAAGCCATTGGTAGAGCTTACAAAGAAAGATGCACCTCTCATCTAGACCAAGAAATGTGAACATGCATTTCAACAATTAAAAGAGAAACTTGTAGAAACACCAATCCTTCGAGCACCAGACTGGTCCAGACCCTTCCACATAATGATGGATGCATCTAACTATACCTTGGAAGTAGTGCTCATGTAGATGGATGATAAGAAACACCCATACTACATACACTGCACAAGCCAAAGCATTGTGGGAGCACAGTTAAATTACACCACCATGGAGAAAGAACTAATGGTAATGGTGTATGCTCTATAAAATTTTAGGTACTATGTACCTAGCTACAAAGTATTTGTGCACACAAAGCATAGTGCAATCTACTTCCTCATTAACAAGCCAACGATGAGCCCTCGTGTCATATGATGGCTCATGATCTTGTAGAATTCAATCTCATGATGGTAGATTCAAAAGGGACCAAGAATATGATTGTTGACTACCTCTCTCACTTAAGATGGGATAATAAAGAGGAGGAGAGCCCACTCTCTGATTAGTTTCTAGACAAACTTCTCTTTACAGGAGTAATAAATGAACAAATACCTGCAGAAATGACATGGTACAATGGCATCCTCACTTATCTTCTGACTCAAGAGGTACCACAAGATCTTGATTTTAGATGGAAGCAATAATTTCTTCATTAGGTCAAAGACTTTATGAAAATCAATGGATACCTCTACAAAGTGTGTGCAAATGGCTTGATTCGTTGCTGTGTCCTTGAAGAAGATCAACTGCACATTCTCCAAGATGCTCACGAAGGGCCTTGTGGAGGCCACTATGTAAGGAGAAGCATGGCCATAAAAATCTTGATGATAGGATACTATTGGCCTACAATCTTTAGGGATGCCCACTAGTTTGTCAAATCTTGTGGATGGTGTCAAAGAGATGGGGGAATGACTACTCGCATGGAAGATCCTCAATAATGAATCCAACCATTGGAACCGTTGACATATGGGGCATTGACTTCATGGGGCCCATCACACCCATGTCCAATGGGAAGGCATATATTATCATAGCAGTTGACTACTACATAAAATGGGTAGAAGCAGCAACCATTACTAATTGTATATCATCCACTACTACTAGATTTATATAAAAAAATATTATAAATAGGTTTGGATGCCACGTTTACTAATTTTTGATAATGAAACTTAGTTCACAAGTGCCACTTTTAGAAATTTAATGCAATGCTTGGGAGTTGAACATAAATTGAAAACACCCTACCAACCCCAAGCTAATAGTTAAGCAGAGGTAACCAACCAAGAGATCAGAAAAATACTAACATGGACCATTAGCGAATATAGGAAAGATTGGGGTGCAAAACTTAACAATACCCTCTAGGCTTATCATTGAACATGGAAACTTCCTATTGACTATTCTCCTTATAAGTTAGTGTATAGAAAACTTCCAACATTCCTAATTCAATTTGAGCTTTGTACACTCTCAATAGTTTGTGATCTAAATCTTGATCTAAGTCTAGCATAGAAAGAAAGATTAATCAACCTAAATATGCTAGATGAAAACCGATTAGTGGCCTTATCTTTGAATGAGATGCATAAGACATTTAGCAAACAATGTCATGACCTTAGAATTAGGAAAGTAAAACTACAACCAGGAGATAAGGTCCTCTGCTGGAACCTTACACATGTAACCCAAAAACAAAATTTCAAACATTTTCAGAGGAACCTTATATAATTGATCAAACCTATCCCTTTGGGGCCACATTTATCTACAAGCCTGAAAGCCCAAATAAAAAGTAATTGGTCAACATCCAACAAGTAAAACCTTTCCTCAAACTAAGATAGACCAGTGCAACTACCACCTCAATGGATAGACAACCATGTTCTATTTTTTGGATCTCCTCCTTCCAATTCAGTCATTGAGGAGATGGCCATCTATGCTAACAATCCATATGGCTTCTTAGTTTTTCTACCTTTTTGATTTCCACATTTTTCTAATTTTACAGGTTATTTATTTTACAATTTCTTTATTTTCAAATTTTTTCTACTTTTTCATCATTGTTAGTACTTTTCAACTTTTCTTAATTATTTTACATTTTCTTATATATTTTACTTTTTTTTGTTTTGCTCAAGTGTGATATTTCCTCATTTTTGCTAATAAAATTGCTTTATTGCCACAAGACATAGTGTTGCTACTGTTGTTTACTAATGATGGGTTGTGCTTAATGTTGTGATTGTCGATGTCTAGTTTCTATTTTTGAATTCTAATGTTTGATGAATTTGACATGGTTTATTTTTCATGGAACAGACAATGAGTCCACATCATCTGCCCATCCAATGAACTCTATGGTTTTCCTTGTTCTAGAAATTTGAGGTTCCTTCCATTAAAGAAACTTTTAATCAATTGGTAACCTTGGTTGTTTCAAAATTAGGAAGGATTCAAAGGTTTGTAAAGGGTGTAACTTCAAGAGGACTCAATGCTCTTTATACTCTTCTACTTGCTTGAGTGCTTGAGTGTTTTTCATGGAGTTGCTACCATTCAACTTCAACCACTGATAGGAAGTCAAATAAAGTCTTTGCATGATGTGGTTCCCATCCAAAAATTTGAAAAAAAAATGATGGGAATTCAAAGCACAACCCTTGGATAAATAAATAAGCTACAAGCACTAGTTATGGGACTAGAAGGACATGCACCTATGTCTAAAGCTCCCCTCTAACTAAGGCCCTCTCTCACTTTCTACTCCTCTCTTTTCTTCTCCTTATGGAATAATGGTTGTCTTGTGGAAGCACTCTCATGTCTCATATGGGTGGATCGGTCTTAGGGTGGTAATGCGAAGTCACTGAAAGCTAATGGTTTTAGTCCATATTGACTATGGATCTTCCTAGGTCATTTTAAACACAAATTCCACAAGGGACTTCTTATGACTTCAATTCAGAACTTTGTTCCACCTTCTCTATCTCTATATCATCCATTCATGTTGCCATAACTCACCTCACTATCGTGTTCTATGTTATTCTCTATGTCTTGGTCTAATGTGTTGGAATTCTTAGGTAGATTCTTTTTGGTTGGTCCTTAACTTTTCATGACCATTAATCAACTGTGGGGCCCACGACCTCCTTAATTGAGGTTATGCAAGGACAATAATGGCATGAGCCTACTATGGGGAGGACCCACTTGCATAGCTCTTGGTTTGGTTAGTTTAGGTTCCTTACCTTTGACATTGCTACAACCCTATCTTTCACATATTCCATTGTGTATTCTACTTAGTGCTTCTTAACCTTTTATTTCATTCATCCCCTGAATCAATTTTTCTCCATTTTTTCCAAATTTATGAGCTTCAATGCCCTCTTCTCATGTTTTCATATTGTTCGTGGCCTTTTGAGCTTTCATTTGACCCCAATTTCATTCAAAAACTCTTTGTATTTTGCAAATTTGACCAAAGTCAATGATTGTCTATGGTGATCAATAGCTACATTGATGAGGCCTCATTGATGTAGTCCCGTCAACGAGGCCTCATTAATGTAGTTCCTATATCCTATATATACTGCCATGCACTGAGAAGTTTTTGACATTTGCCTCATAACACACAAGGAGCTTTTGTAATTTGTCAAAGCCCAAAACCTTATAGAGCCCATAACTTCCCAACCATTTATCCAAATCACTCCATTTTTCAATCCTACACTACCAAAGGTAAGCTCTTTATTGTGTGGACTGCAAACCTTAAGGTTTCCAATAACAAATCGATGAAATTTTTTGGAAATTTTTCTAGCTCCCCCAAAGGGTTAATAACCTTAACAACATATAAACATCAACTTTTCAATAGTTAACCCTTCCAACAACCTCTAGGATGATTTATTAACAATAACACATGAATAAAATGATAATTGGAGTAATTAAATCAACCTTAATCATAACTTAGCCAAAGTGTAACTATCCTTAAGAGATAACGGTATCCTAATTGCTTTAAGTTACACAACAATTACTAATCCATGGTCTCATTGTGATTATAGATTACACCAAAGTAAAAATGCCTGCAAGAAGGAGAACCCTCTCAACCAAGGAAAAAGCAACCAAAAGCTGGAAGGGGCCAACAAGACCAAGCCCAAGAACTACCAAAAGCAACCCATGTAATAGGACCTCTTTGTGAGGAACCCAAAGTGGAATCTGTTTAACAGATTCCAGAAGAAAAAGTGTCCACAAAATAATCACAATGAGGAGAAGTGCTTGAACTTGCACCAAGGCTTGAAGTCACTTTGACTCAAGCGTGCCTTGACATTATCAAGTCCCGAGAAATTCAACAATCAGTCCTTTAGGAGATCCACTTCAGGCCATTCCTAGAAAAAGCTCCAGCAGATGTCAAGACTCAATTGCAAACCTCTCCCATGTGGCCAATCATAACATCTAGTGGGGAATGGTACATGGGAGATAAATATCTCTTCTAAAGTAACCGAAGGTTGGGACCCCTTGTGAAAATCAAGAACATTCAAGTATCCTACTCGACAAAAGCTATTGCACAAGCACTAGGGTTACCTCACACTAGAACATAGTTGGTTGAACTATTCACGAAAGATGATCTCAAGGCCAAAAAGGAGTAGACTCAATGGTGCTACAGGGTTGACCATAAGGAGTATGATGTGCTAACACCAAAAAAGTAAATTTATTTCAAAATTATAGCCTATCACCTTAATCCAACAGTGAGGCCAAGCAAGGTGATTGCTTTCTCCACCTAAGCATGCACTGCTCTAAGCAAAAAATTTCCTGTCAACCTTCCACAACTCATCTATTTAGAGATCAAGAAGTACTTCAAGGAAAATGAATGTGAAAAGAAAATCCTACTCCTTTCGTGTTTCACCTGGAAACTCTACAAAAGGGCAGGTATTGTCCACTACTCTAATGATACAATCAAGCATGCTCCTTTAACCTCATGGTTCAAAATCATGAAAGACAAGATGCCAATGATGACTCAAGAAGAGGCATAGCTGCCACCACCACTAACTCAAGAAACAACACCGGAGGCCCATTCAACCATTAAGCACTTGCACAAAATCCAAGAACAACACTTGAATGAACAAGAGCAATGTGCAGGAACAAGTGGGATAGATCCATCTATATACCAACCAATAATGAGTCACATGAATGAGGTGGCTTAAATAGTTAGCCAAATGGAGAGGGGTGGACCAATTTTCTCTACTCAATGAATGTAGTTGCTTATGAGATCAAATCCCAATGCTTGGGAGGTGATGGGGTCACTATCTTAATATCATTTATTCCCAGAAATCTCTAGAAATGTTGCCACCTTCTTAGTGCATTTGGAGAAAGACGAAGGGATAACTATCCTAGTCATGTAGCACAAAGGGTAGGAAACAATAGCTAAAGTTGTTCTTGACCATGTCACTAAAGCATTGAATGTACCTGTGGCATCTGTACTAGACATATCTACACTTTGAGACATGCAGACATCCACAGGCACGATCAGCAAAAAGTTGAATATAGCCCAGCATAAAGAATTTTTGGATTGACTAGTAGGGACCAAACAACCAATTCTAAACATCTTCAATTTTTTAAAAAACATCACCAAAACCTAGTTGGAGCTACTGGACATAAGGGAAAAGTGCATCATTTTGGAGGGTCAACTAGAAATGGCTCAAGAACAAAATTAATGCTTGGCCATGAAGGTTGTCGAACTACATGCCTATCTTGCTAATCCTATAATCCTCAATTGAGTAGTAACAAGAGATGAACCTTTCCTACTACCTTAAGAATGATTTAAGAAGGCTAAAGAGGAGGTAATAATGATCATCTTTAACTAGTCCATAGCAGAAGCAAAAGCATATTCAATCCAGAAGGACTTGGTATTGATGCACTAGGAGAATGAAACTCTGACCATCCAAAATCATTACCTATTCAATGTTAATGCTTAGAAGGAAAAAATGTAGGAATTTATTCATTGATAGCAAGAGCATTTCAAGGTGAACACTAAATTGAGGAGATTGACTACAGAGAATCAAAACCTATAAATGGAGGAAGTTCATGCCTTAAGCTAGAAATCTACCATCGAGATTTCCACCTAAAAGAATGAGACCCTCAAGTTTGAAAAAGTGAAGGATCACTACAAAGAGAAAGTTGACCTATAGAAAGTAGTGAGGAGAAACACATCCAAATGGCAAAGGCAAAAGTAAATGAAGCCCTCTAGCAACTCCAACAAAGAAGAGAGGTCTGGCAACCCATCATTGATGGGATTGATGCCTACAATAAGGAAAATATCCACCTAAAGAAGTTGCAAATCAAAGAAATGATAGAGTGCATGGAGTTTACCAATCTTCATTATGCAAACCTAGTAATGTTGATTGCTAGACAACTATAGTCAGAGTTGGAGAAACAAGTGGCTAGCTTATATTTGTGATACAAGGTCGAGTTCAAGCACCACAAAGACAACAAGTAGAAACTTGAGATCACAAATGCTAAACTCAAAGTTCTCAGAGCATGGTTCATAGATTAATGATCAAATACTAAGAACCTAGCCAAATGGATGAATCACGACTTGGAGCTGAAAGATACAGTTAGAGCATTCGACATTGAACACAAATAGTTCATTGCTTAGTTCATTAATGCTAAAGAGTTATTTCCAAAAATCCCATGTCCATGGGATGTGCCCATTATAACCCACATCGGTGAAGCTACATAGATACTGCATGATCATAAAAGTAAGGAAGATAAATGAAAGCATTGTTGGATGCTTTCTACCTCCCTCCTAAAGTTGCAATAGCAATAGGACAGTCGTAGCTACCTCAAGCATCACCCATGTGTGAATCTAGTAAAGGTTCCTTAGAACCTTAGGAGCCACCACCACCTAGAACTATTTGATCTTCTCCATCACACTTCACATCATCAAGGAATTTTCTATCCAATTTTGAAGAGTCATGTCATGGTGTTCAATTTTGTGTCCTGAACATCATCATTTTTTGTAATGTGTTGATCTATACATCCAGGCACTCCATTTTTTGTCAAGTCAATCAATCTATTCTTCTTCTTCTTCTTTTTTGAGAAAAGTCAGTCAATAATCCCATACCTTTCCAATTTTGTAAAAGAACTCAAGGATGATTTTTCATTCAATCATGGGGGCATGATGAGTTACAGTTTAGTTGGCTACGTCAACACAGCCTCATCAACATAGTATCTATTTTTGGCCATAAATATGTGCCTACTAGCTACATTTATGGTAATGGATATTTTTTATAGTGAAGCTCTTATAGTTTTTTTATTTAAGAGTTAAAACTTTCCTCCCCAGTGCCTACAGCAGGAGTCATTAAGTGTATGAATCTTTATTTAAGCATTGTTGTACCTAAGCATGACAGTGTGTGCAATAATAAAGATGAGCTTTTTGATAAACCTTGTAGCAATTTAGATAGATTAAGTATTTTTTTATGCATTTAATTCTTTTAATTATTTATTTAATATTTTCAATTATTTATTAAATATTTCCAATAATTAAGCTAATAAAGCAATTAAGCAAGATAGATTAAATATATAAGTATGACCACTTTGAGTGTAACAAGTATTCGCTTGGTAATCCCAGCAGCATTATTTCTTAGTATGCCTAGTAGCATAGCGCTTGGTCGCCCAACAGTGAATACATGGGTTCAAGATGTGTATAGAAAATGGGATCAAATGCTTATGTTAGGACTAGTTAGACATTCACTAATTAGTTAAATCCAATTAGTTAGTCCAAATACTTTATTTCTCTTTAAGCATCAAAATCATAAAAATACAAAATGATAAAAATCAGATGCCTCAATTACACTTAACCATACTAGTATACATCACAAGTGTAACTGGGAAGACAACAATTGACCTTAAGGCTAGATTCAGTTCCTAGAAGACTAGTGCACCAAAAATGATAAAGTCCAAAAAATTCGACCGGATCACGCATGAACGCTTTGTGATTCATATGGTTGGGCATAGGGGTACCTTGTCGCTCATCACTTACTCATATCCTTATTTACATTATGTTCTTAGTTCATTATGATTGTAGAGTTAGGAAATTTTCAAAATGTAACCCCATTAGCACATTTTTATGGCTTAAGATAATTGGTATGGTTGATTAGGAGTCCTATTAAAGTTGTTTGGCCTTAATATGAGTGATTTTCTTTTAAAATTATTGTTACTTTCCTTTAAAATTACCCTGATAATGCCTTTCAGTGTTGGAGATTTTGAAAAATTAACTCAGATGTTCCTCACTAGCATCCCCCATAACTAAGATCAACATCTCAAGATCAGAGAGCTTCAAAATTCATTAAAATCAAAGCAATAATATGCAAGTTCTGGCTTGGGAAAGTTAGGAGGTCAAAGCTCAAAATTCAAAAGAAAAAATAGCAATAACTCTCCTTTTCTCAAATGTGAAAATGAAAAAATTTGGCTAAGTTCCCACCTATATATAGATTATATAAGCTTTGATATCAGAGATTTGTCTCCAATATCAGAGGGAAGGCCAAAACTTCACATTGTCTGATAAATTCCTAAGGTTAAAAATGAATCATTTTGACTATTTAGAATGTATAAAGCATTTTTAGAGGGTCTTAGGCTATGGATGATGCATATTTTTTGAGATTTTGACATGGAAAGTTCTTAAAGAAGGAATCTCAAACTACAAAAGTTCATAAAGTGTTGATAAGATGGATGAGAAGGGTAATGAGTTCATGTTGTTGGAATGGATAATTGAATGATATGGGAAGTTTTTATTAATGTTTATTAGTCTTAGCAAGCTCAAGATGATATGGAATCGCTTGGTAGGTATAAGAGACAACAATTATATAAGTGGGTCCTTCCCAAAGCAGGCTCTAGTCCTTAATGCCCTTTTGCATCCACACCTAAAAGTTTCCTTAAGTACTTAAGGAGTTGAATGTAACACATACCTATTAATCAAAACACACATGTTAGTACCACCAAATTAGAAAAAATTATGATATGTTACACAAAAGCATAAGTTATGATCATTCATACACTGAGATGAAATGGACATACAAAGAATTGTAGAAATTGAAACATGAGGTATCTTACCATAGGCATAATGAATTCTTGTGTTTTATTAATGGTTAACGTAATTATTAGCCTTTTTGTCGAATATTCAAACCAAGTCTAGATCACATTCCAATGACATTACATTGTTTTATCTCATAGAGTTACAACTATAAGACTACCACTATTGCAAGGAGTATCGTCACTTGGAGTATTGTCCAAGCAAGAGGCTTAGTCATTGCACTTTCTTATTTTTCTTATATTTTTAGGAAGCCACCTACTTTTAGGCATGGTTAACATGTCTTTCCAATGAAACCCCCAGAAATTTATTATGTGCATGAGTTTAATTGTTATATATGTCAACCTTACCAAATAACTATCTTTAGGCATGGGTAACATGTCTTTCTAGTGACATGGTAAGGTAGCACTTATTTCACTCTTACTTCCATTGTTTGTTAAATCTACAAGGATATAATACAACCAAAGTAACATGATAGAACTAACAAAAGTAATCCAAGAGAGTCCACCAATCCCCTTAATGTCACACCCTTTACCTTCCCACTTAGTTCTTCACTTTTTGATCCAAGCATAATGATAAAAAATTTATTCTTAGTTTTATGATCAATGAATCAAGGAATAGCACTACTGGGTTACCAAGTAATTACACTTAAGTGCTCAAGATCAATCATACTCATTCCAGTTAAAAATAGTAATGGTAAAGTGCATGGAAAAGTAAACATTAACTAGGAAAACAATAAACATCATTCTAAGTAAAACAATAAAGTAGGAGAATGCTGCAATAGTATAAAATAGCTTGATTGTTATTGCTAGTCACACTTAAGCTCAAGTATAAGATGCTTAAATAAAGACTCCATACACTATGTCACACTACGTTGTGGGCATTCACATTTCTAAGTGCTTAGAACTAAAATCACAAAAATAAACTACAAGAGTTATGCTACTATTGAATGAAAATTTATGCGGATCCATGCACCTAAGTGCTATATTTATAGGCTAACATGCATCCCTCAGTATCACATATATGACAACATAGCTAGTGCTATGACATCGGAGCTACAATATCGTATATCTGATATTGTAGTCCTTAAAAAACTTGACTTTATCACATGGTAAGAACCTCTTATTATTGGAGTGAATGGATGGATGTTGTACTCTCACTATACAAATAATCAATCCCTTATGACTTGATAACATAGAGAAATATTCACCTTATTAGACTACATCTTGTCTTATTCTTGGTGATTTATTCACCATTCACAAACATATGTACAAGCAAAGTGAAAAAAAGGTATGAAAAATGGTAAACAATAGTAAGAATGGAAAAGATGAAAAGAATGAAAAATCATCCAAGAATTAGAAAAATTTAAACAATCAAGAGATTAGCAAGAAATTGAAAAGTATAAAGGAATGGGAAAAAACATATCAAGAAAATAGAAAAGTAAAAAGAAAATGAAAATTTAGCAAAGTACCTATGTGTCCAAATGGACACTCCACCGACTAGGGTCAAGATTGGTTAATTAGAATAATGAATAAGTTGAGGAAATTTAGATAGGTTTGTTGAAATCTTTAATGAAATTGGGATATTGGTGAAATGGTTTAACCTACTAGATATTAACTGGTATAAGCTTATGTGGGATTGATGAGTGATAAATGTGTAAGGCACTTGAAGGATAAATTTCTTGGACAACATAAGGTCCTTCCCAAAGCATTTGAAATTTGGCTTTTTGAGGAACATGAGTGGGATTATAATAGAGGATCTTATCTCTTGATTGTATGAACACTTGTCTTATGCTTGTGTCATGCCTTTGTTTGAAGTAATGTTTATGGACCTTGTTACTCATAAGTGCTACTAGCCCATTCTCATCTAAAAGATTTAAATTCTTTAGATGTTCCTTTTGAGCTAGACTCAAGTCTAGATCAAGTTGACTGGTCGTAGCTAAAGTTCATAGCTTTACCTACATTGGAAGCATTAGTGGCTAACCATAAACTAGGTCGTATGGGAAATATCCTATGGGTACTTTCCATGTTGTCCTATAGGCCCATAGAGCATCATTAAGCTTGGTGCTCTAATCTTTCCTAAACTTACTAATTGTTCTAATTATAATTCTAATAATTTCACTATTAGTAACCTCTATTTGACCATTTTCTTGGGAGTGAAATGGTGTAGTCAATTTATGGTTTACCCCCAGTTATTACATAAGCTTTCTAAAGGTAGCACCAGTAAAATGGGTTTCATTCTCTAATATGAGCATTATGAGCACTCCAAATCTATTCACCACATGTTGAAAAAATTTGGCAACTATCTTGGCTATGTAATCATTGACTGTTGCTACCTCTACCCACTTTGTATAGTAATCCATGATCACAATTATATATGCTTTCCCATTCAACATTGGTGTTATGGATCCCATAAAATCAATTCCCCATATATAAAATGGCTCTAGTGGTTGTATCCAATGTTGTGGCCCTTCATTTCTAGCCATAATTTCTCCATCTCTTTGGCATATCTCATAAGATTGTGCAAAGTTGTGGGCATCTCTAAATAAGGTAGGCCAAAAGTAGCCTACCATAATTAGTTTAAGTATTGTTCTACACCCTGCATAGTGGCCCCCACATGGACCTTCATGGATGTCTTGTAAGACTCATTGTTGATCACATTTCGACACACACCATTTGACTAGCCCACCTGCATAAATCTTGTATAGATTTCAATTGATCTCAATGCATATTTTTACTTTGTGATGAAATTGCCTTTTTAACTTCTTGTCCCATTCAATAGGAACTTCTTTTGTTGTTAGGTAAGTCATATAATTAGAAATCCATGACTTCCCTATTGATTCTATAGCCATCACTATTTGAGTAAACAAATTCTCATTAGGAATTTAGTTAAATAGCGATATTGTATAGTCCTAGGAATTCCATATAAGCCTTGATAAATGATCAGCAACAACATTTCCAATTCCCTTTTTGTCAATAATTTTGATGTCAAATTCTTGCAAAATTATGAGCCATTTAATCACTCTAGGACTAACCACTGGCTTGTTCATGAAAAATGGATTGCACTATGATTGGTATGGAAATAAATCTAGTACCCAAGCATAGTGTCAAAATTTCTCAAGTGCATACACCATGACCATAAGATCTTTTTTTATTTTGGTGTACTTTAGTTCTATCCCAATGATGCTTATGCTAGCATAGTATATATAGTATGGTCTCTTTGGATCATCTAACTATGATAGTACTACACCAAGTGCATAGTTGGAAGCATATATCGTAATATGAAAAGGCTTGGAGGATTAGTGTCTTGATTAGTTTCTATTTCAAGGATTCAAATGCCTTTTCACAAGTCTTTGTCCATTTGAAGGGTTCATCCTTCTTTGTAGGTTCTACTAATAGTTTTGTAATCTTGGAGAAAATCTCTATGAATCATCAATAGTACATCATATGGCTTAAGAATGATTTGACATATTTCATTGTCTATGGCCTCTGAGTTATGTTTTATATGACTTTTATCTTATCAAGATCCACTTCTATTTCTTTCTGAGAAAATTTATGTTCCAACATGATCCCCTCCTAGACCGTGAGACAACTTTTCTACCAATTAAGCTTGAGATTTATCTCCACACATTGCTTTAATACCTACTCTAATTGGTCTAGTGCTTACTTAAAATCTAGCCCATATGTTAAAAAATCATATATGAACACTTTAATGGCATTTCTAATTTACATTTAGAAGATGCTAAGTACAAGCCCTGAAGGTGTCAAGTGCATTGCAAAGACAAAATGACATCATTTTATAGATAAATATTCCCCATGAACTAGTGAACATTATTTTTTTTCTAATCCTCAGGTGCAATGCGGATTTGGTTGTATCCATTGTACCCATCAAGAAAACTATAGAACTCATGTCCTATGATAGTAACCATGACCTAGTTAACAAATGGCAAAGAAAAGTGATCCTTAAATGTGGCACAGTTCAATAATCAAAAATCAATGCACACTCACCATTTTTCCCCTTTGTTTGAAACTATTACTAAATTACTTATCCATTCACTGTTTGTGATAGGATAAATGAATCCTACCTTTAGTAATTTCTCCAACTCTTGCTTAACTACTTATTTTAGTTTGGGATTAAGCCTTCTTTGGGGTTGATGTCATGGTTTCACTAATAGATTGGTAATATCCCATGTTGATAAATTATTGGTTCAATACCTATGATCTCATCATAAGACCACTCAAATACTATCATCCACTTGTTGATGACTTCTAATAACTTCTTTTTCCAAAATTTATTTAGGTTGGCATTTATTATCACCAGCTTCTTATTGTTTAAGAAAGCATACTCTAATGCTACCACTAGGACCTTTACTTCTAATAATTCTAGCTCTATAGTACTAGGATCTTTAATTGTCTCTAATCTATTTCTTCTTCCTAACCTTCATGTGATTAGGGGTGTCTTTTCCTTAAATAATCTAGTCTATCAATTTCTTCTACATAGGCACTTATGATTTCATCCATTGGTTCCATGTATTTGTTTGATTCTACCTATGCATCTATAACCACCCATTAGGTGCCTTGCTATTGAGTAGCTATTGCATATATACATTTCTACATGCACATTTCCTTTTCACATCTTTTTCATTCTTTAGTATGTTTCTATTAAACTGTCCATATCTTTTGCACATAGTTCCACCCATTATCTCTGTATGCAATACATGGAACTCTACATCTTTGAATAATCCTAACTTCATCTTTCTTGAAAATTTATAAGGACAAATCTTGAATATCGAGCTTAGCTTCAATAGCACTAAGTCAAGACCTTCCCATTATGATCAGGAACTCTCCCTTGTTGATGCCTAAGGATCGTTGAACTTAGAAGGAGGGGGAGATGAATAAGTTCCTTAATTTCAAACTTCATGATATACACACACCAAATTTTAACATGGTTTCCCAACTTGGGTAGTCCACACTTAGAGGGTAGATCACAAGCACACCTTTGGACTTTTTTTCTCTTAAAATGTGATTGAAGGGTCCACACTCTATATAGTCTTCAAGCCCTTCTCTAGAGTGTTGTACCATAGCACCAATCACTCAACCCTGCAAGGTTCCATCAAGCTTGGAAATGTGGCTTCAAGGCTTTGACAACCTTTACAATTTTGAGCTCCACACTAGAGTGTTATACTGTAGCAACAACAACTTTATCCCACGTAATTTTAACAAGCTTAAGCACATCAACCCCATAGGACAACAAGAACAAGAATTACAAGGAATAATTGCAACTCAGTTTGTTGATCCTTATATAGTTTGGTACAACACATTTTACAATACCAAAATGATAATATAATGAGCAATAGATAATTCAATGATTACAAATGATTATACAATGAATACAATAAGGCTTCCACTTTTCCCAATGAATATCAAATCTTCTTATAGTTTCCTTATTTTTAAAACCATCTTGGAACTCATGCAACGATTAGCCAACAATCATGCAGTTAGATAAAGAAGACTATCAATCATACCTTTATAAAGTTTGGGATCAATTATCTTACCTTGGTCATCTTTAACAAGTTTAGAATTTGCAGCCATTAGAATACCTTTAACTTTAACAGCAACCAAACCATATTTTAGCAAAAGATCTTTTACATACTTGGTTTGACATAAGAAGGTTTCATTAGTTGTCTAATAGATTTGCAACATAAGAAAGTTCTTGAGTTTTCCCATCATGCTCATTTCAAATTTAGACTACATGAGATCAGAAAACTTCTTGCAAAGGATTTTATTAGTGGCACAAAAAATAATATCATCAACATAGATTTGAACAATTAGAAGATCTTTTCCTTCTCTTTTAATAAACAACGTAATGTTAGCCTTACCTCTTTTAAATCCATTAGATATGAGATGTTGGGAAAGTCTTTCATACCAAGCTCTTGGAGCTTATTTAAGGCCATAGAAAGCCTTCTTAAGTTTTTAGACATAATCAATCTTAATAGAATCAGAAAATCCTTCAAGTTGTTAAATATAAACTTCTTCTTATATGGTTCCATTCAGGAACGTACTTTTGACATCCATTTGATAAAGCTTGATGTTTTTGATCCTTACATAAACAAGAAGAAGTCTAATAGATTCCAGCCTAGCAATAGGAGCAAAAGTATCATCAAAGTCTATTCCTTCTTGTTGGTTGTATCCTTTAGCAACCAATCTAGCCTTATACTTTATGATGTTTTCATTTTTAATAGTCTTGTTTCTAAAGACCCATTTAGTCCCAATAATAGGTTTATTAGTAGGCCTAGGTATTAATTCCCAGACATCATTTCTAGCAAATTCAATAAGTTCATCTTGCATAGCTAAATTCAACCCTTCCTCTCTTTTGCCTTTCTTAAAAATTTTGGATTCAAGTTGAGAAAGATATGTGAAAAGAGCAAAAATGTCTTTAATTTGGCTTCTAGTACAAACACCATCTTGAACATCCTCAATTACATCATTGATAGAGTGAATTTTGCTAAGTCTGGGCATTTTTGGTAGAGTGGGTGATATTTCTTAATCATCATCATTTTCTACCTCTTCATGTTCACTACTAGATTCTAAATTCTTGTCATCTTGTACTAAAGTTGGATTAGAAAATTTTTGAATGGGAATAGTTTCATCATAAATTTGAGGACAAGTAATGTCATAGTCATCTATTTTGACATTTATGGTTTCCTCTATTGTATTTGTTCTTTTGTTAAACACTCTGTATGCCCTACTAACTAGAGAATAACCTAAGAACATTCCTTCATTGATTTTTGCATCAAACTTTCTCAAGGTATCTTTATCATTTAGGATATAACATTCTGAACCAAAAACATAAAAGTAAGCTATTGAGGTATTTCTACAAGTCCATAATTCATAAGGGGTTTTGGAAGTGAATATTCTTACCAAAACTTTAGTGGAGACATAATAGGCAATGTTGATAGCTTCAGCCCAGAAGTGGTGATGAAGAACCCAATCATTTAGTATCATTCTCCCTATTTTGTTTAAGTTTCTATTCTTTTGTTCAGCTACACCATTTTGTTGAGGAGTTCTTGCAGTAAAGAATTGATATAGAATGTCATTCATTTTACAAAACTATTCAAATTTTGCATTTTTAAGCTCACCTCCATCATTACTTCTAATAACCTTAATACCATATCCTTTTTCTTTCTAGATCTGATTACTAATTCTCAAAAAATAATCAAACAATTTATCTTTGTGATATAAAAATGCAACCAAAGTAAAGTGAGAATAATCATCAACAATAGTTAGAAAATATCTCTTCTTTCCTGGGCTAAGAGTTTGAATTGGACCAACTACATCCATATGAAGTTAGTCTAAGGGACAAGTAGTAGAAATACAACTTTTCTTACCAAATCTTACCCTTGTTTGTTTTCCCTTTTGACAAGCTTCACATGTATTTAGGTTGAAATATTTCAGCTTAGGAAGACCATGTACTATTTCTTTTGTCACCAAGGTTTAGAGAATTTCCTTGTTGATGTGGTCCAATTTCCTATGCCAAAGACATGTATCATCTACACAGCTTACTAAACACTTGGATTCAAGGCTAGGAAAGTTTCCAAATATGGTAGTATATACATTTCTTTTTCTAGATCCTTCAATCACAATATTTCTAGTGGATAAATCTTGTATTCTACAACTTTCTTTTGAAAAGGTAACATTAAAATTGGAGTTACAAAGTTGACTCACACTAAGAAGATTATGTTGTAACCCATCAATGAAAAACACTTTGTTCATAATGGGTAATTCCTTACCTTTTCGTCCTATGGTACCAATACCTGTTATGGGTGCTTCCATGTCATCTTCAAATGTGACTATACCACAATTTTGTTCTATGAAGTGGGTGAAGTAGGATTTGTTACCTATCATGTGCCTTGAACATCCACTATCAATATACCATGTGCTAACATTATCATTGGAGAAGGTAATTTGTGCCATCAAATTCTTTTCAATCTTTCCTTCTTCCTCTTTCCAACCCTACATGGTTTTCTTTCTAAGTTAGCTTTGCAAAAACCAAGAGTGGTGATGCATTCTAAGATAACAATAAGCTTGAACATGACCATATATACCACAAAAGAAACATTTCAAGTTAATTGATCAAGAAGATTTACCAAACTTGGATAAATGCTATTTTTGATTCTTGGGTTTTTCGAAAGAGCTCTTGTTCATCGGCTCAAACATTCTTGTTAATTTTTGAATCTTATCCCTAAGGTCTATTTTTTTCCTTTTGAGGTAAGACCATTCATCATCAAAAATTTTGATTTTTATTTCCTTGGCATGTAAAGCATAAATGAATTACCTTTACAAGCATAATTTTATTCCAATGCATAAATTTTGGAAAGAAAGAATGTTATGGCAAAACTTTTCATACATATCTTCAAAGGAAGCATTATTTTGATACTCACAAGAATTGTTAACTTTACAAGCATAGGCTTTTATATTTCTAAATGCAAGTTCAGAAATAATATACTTACCTTGATAAAAGAGATGACAAATGAATTGAATGCACTGCTTGACAAATTTCCATTAGGCTCCATCTGATGGTAAGTATCCCTTCCATGTTCACTCTTGAAGAGAGCAAGAGTACCAAGCTCTGATACCACTTGAGGATCATTGAACTTAGAAGGGGGAGGATGAATAAGTTCCCCAATTTCCAACTTAATGATATACACACATTGAATTTTAACATGGTTCCCCAACATGGGTAGTCCACACTTTGAGGGTAGATCACAAGCACAAATTTGGACTTTGTTGCTCTCAAAATATGACTGAAGGGTTCACACCCTGTACAACCTTCAAGCCCTGCTCCAAAGTGTTGTACCACAACACCAATCACTCAACCCTACAAGATCCTATCAAGCTTGAAAATGTGGTTTCAAGGCTTTCACAACCTTTACAATCTTGAGCTCCACACCGAAGTGTTATATTGTAGCACCAAAAACTCAATCTTCTAGGATCCCAACAAGCTCAAGCACATCAATCCTGTAGGGCAACAAGAATAAAAATTACAAAGAGTAATTGCAACTCAATTTTCTAATCCTTGTACAATTAGGTGCAACACACTTTACAATGCCAAAATGATAATATAATGAAGAGCAATAGAGAATTCAATGATTAAAAATGATTGTACAATGAATATTACAAGGCTTGAACTTTTTCCAATGCACATCAAGTCTTCTTATAGCTACTATGTTTCTAAATCCATCTTGGAACTTGTGCAATAGCTAGCCAACAATCACTAATAGTCATAGAAGATGTCTTTCTTGTGCTTGAGACATCTCTCTAAAATTGCCTTCCATTCTAGGAAGACATCTTTGTTTAGTAAAAGACATCTTTCTAAAATCTAGACATCATTCTAAACTTAGCTTGCATTTTGTAAAGATCTCTTTCTATGATGAAGACATCTTTGCTTAAGAAAGACATCTGATATTTCTTAGAGATATCATTGTCTATGAAGCCTTCAATTTTGCCAAGTCATCTTCTATTTCTCAAAGACATCTTTTTTCACTTTCCCTTACATGATGAATGCATCGTTCCTTGTCGACAACCTTGCACAATCCAAGTTCTTATCCTACAAGCATAATAACTACACATACATATAAACAACCTTATATTCCATTTTTCTTAATATTTTAACATGCCAAGACTAAAAGCTCTACAACTAAAAGTTCTATATTACCTACATGGATAACTAGAAAATTAGCAACGTAAGACCAGCCACTAATGGTAGTAATCACATCATCCACTTCTCCTAGTGGAACTATGATTGACTGGTCTACAAACTCTAGCCATATATTACTCTTCTTTAATGATGGTAGATTCTAGGCCTAATGCATATCTTACGATATCAAGTTTACTCCTAACCTAGAATCAAGTAGAACCTTGCACAGTTTCTTCCCTGCTACTTGGTAGTATACCAAGAAACTTCCTATATCTGTTTGTTTCTATGGAAGTGCTTCTACCTTAATCTAATGGGTACTGGTTTATGTCAGCTTGACAGTAATGATGTTTACATTAGTTGATGAAAGAAGCTTGTGACTTCTAGGAGGACTAGATGTGGATGGAGTATAAGTAGATGTAATCCTCATCCTTTTAACCTTTTCTTGGCTTATTCAAAAGAATGATCATTTCCTTGATTGTGGTTACTGTGTGATCACTTCCTCTTACATATTAACTACCCTGGTTACACTTTTCTACTATGGTTGAGATGGCAGTTCCCCCTACATTATAGGAGGTGGCTCTGGTGGTAAAAGATTGGGATTTTGATTTGAGAAACCAGCTACTTTTGGATGCATGTATGAATTTAAGTCTATCCTTTGTGGTATCAATCTATGATATTCAACTGGATAATATTGTGGAGCTTGAACAACTGCATTTCCTAAAGAAATTGGACATTGCACATAGTATCCATATGGCTCTAGTTGCTGATATGGATCCTGTTCACATGGTGGTGGCATGGCCCATGATTAGGGTTGTTTCCACTACTGATGATATTGCTCTTGTGGCTATGGGTAGGCTCCATTGGGACAGTACTTGGGTTGGAAGGCTTGCTTGTAGTTACCTTGAGAGTAAGGTAATCATTTGGGCATCCATTTCTTGATAAATTGCATATGTCCCTATTTCTTATAAGTGTACCATTACAGGACAACATCCTTTGGGATGTTCATATTAGCATATGACACATCCTTCCTCATCTTTGAAGCTCATTTATGAACATTTAGCCATTGAGATCATTTTTCCTTTTCATCCAAAATATCTTTTCTTCTTTTTTTCTTTTCCTTTACTAAAGAATTGCTCAGTTCATTCCTCTAAAATCTTTAAGGCTATTGCAAACTTCTCATTAATTAAATTCCACATCTTTTCTACCTTGGCTACTATGTCTATGAAAGATTTCTGAATAGGTAGTGTTTTTTTTCTAAATCACTAGTCCAAGGTCTTTTCTTCTTGTGGATCACAAACTCTTTCATCCCTTTTTTGGACTGATGGATATCTATTGTATTCCTCTATTGATTCTCTTTTCCTTAATTCACCCTCCTTCTTTGTGACTTGATTAATTAATCTTTGTATTTGATGGGAAGACATTTCAGATAAGTAGCCTTGGGCATAACCCTCAAGGGTCTCTCTAGTCTTGTTTCAAAGCCCATCAACAATGTGCCTCAACTACTCTCATTAAGAAAATCCATGACTTGGGCACCTATGCGACAACAAATAATATTGGCCCATTGCCACATCAAGGGATTCATGGGTCCCTTACTTCCATCCGTAGATCTATTTTCAAAGATTAGACACCTGGGAATAAGTTTTATATTTATCATTAAAAAGTTCCAACATGGTACTTTATCTTCTAATTGATTCCAGTTCAAGTGATATATACTAGCTTTCAACTTCTTTCACAAGCATCCTTCAAAATAACTTTGATTTCTACCAACCACTTTCTATGTTTTACAAGGTTTAGACATCATAGAATGCTTGAAGGTGGTGTTGAGGATCAGCATTATAATCATCCTCAAATATGGGCATGTTATTCATGTCTAGCTACTTGATGTATTTGTCCCTTATGTGCCTAGTTGGTATGTAGATAGCTTCCTAAATATTGATCATAGTACAGGCTATCAATAGGGATTCATCATCATGATCAGGTTCATGAACTCTATTGTAGTAATGCACCCTTTGGTGTTCATACCTTTCTCAAGTCTCTCTTCTATCCCTATGTCTTCTTAGTTTATGATCTTCATCTTCTTCATCAAAGTATCTCAAGCAATGATCATAACGATCATGAGTTCTTTGTTCTTCCTTGTCATGGCCTCGATACCTTTGTCTCCTCCTATTAAAGTCCACCAACGATCATGAGGATGAAGATGAGGCAATAAGAGAAGGATGTCAGATTATCCTTCTTTAATGATTGATACTCTTTCTTGTGGGGTCTAGAAAAAGCTCTCGGCCTTGAGTTCTGCCTATACTTGGAGTTTGTTTTCTCCCTTCTAGGTGTCTCTACTAAGGTAGAATGTAATTAAACTTTAACAAGTTCTTCAAGTCAAATGATAGGCATTTGGGAAGGATCCTCATGATTCTAGTGGAGTTTTCCTACAATGAATGCATCACCATCAAGTTCTTTTAGGACAACTAGAGAGTTAACCTGCTTTTCTATAATGTATGCATGTTTAATCTCCATAGTAGAGAGACTTGTCCCTCTATGGGTTGATAAGGTCTTGTCATGTGTTTAGTCACATGGTACCCTTCTTATACATGGTTCAGATTCATCCTCCTTAAGGCTATTTAAATCATGCTAAGTGTTGAATGCTTTGGAGGTAGAACTATGTTACCCTGTATGTCTCTCCATCTCATTTGTTCATCTTGATGAAATATGAAAGTGAAGTATGGATAGTAAGGATCATTGTGAGCATATGATATTCTTATTTGCATGGGCATACCCTAGCCTTCTATGTCACTAGTTCTATCATTTCCCTATCTTAATTCTTGGCAGGTGGTGACTTGTCTTTTAAGTGAAGCCATGTTCAAACTATGACATTTTTTTAAGTGTGTGTTCAAATTTGTTAAGGGTTATGTGATTTAGCTTTTTAATTTTGAATACAACAAACTTCATGAAATCTACTTAGCACACATTGACTAACCCTGGCAACAATGTCAATGATGAACAATGGAGCAATCCAACATCTAACCATACAAGTTATGAGTGTTCACATGTAACTTGATCATAATCTATGGATGGATAATGTTGATATGCTAGTAATTGAGTTAAGCTTGTGATTGTTGTCTTCCCACTCAAGCTAGTAAAGTCTAAGTGTATGGTTTAGTTTGTAGTGAGGCACATGATAGTTAATGTTGTTTGGTTAGTTATGCTCCTAAGTGTAACTATTGTAAAAGTAGAATTGAATACTAAGTCTAACTAATAATAAAAATGTAAGTCTATTCTAGCCTAGTGCGATGGATGATTGTTCTTGATTTTCTAGTCATGTCTTGGACTTATGTAATCACCACTAGGATTACCAAGTATAACACTACTAGGTGAACTAAGTGATAATACTATTGGGATTATTAGACGATCACACTTAATTCTCAAAATTAGTCATATCCATTCTTCTTACTATTGACAGGTGAAAATAAGGTGCTTGGAAAAGTAAAGTATAAATCTAGTAAATAGTAAACATTAAGAAAAGTAAGAAGTAAACACTATACTAAGTGAAAATAGTAAACTAAGAGAATGCTACAATGGTGGAAAATAGCTCGATCTTTATTTCTATTCATAACTTGTACCCAAGTACAAATTGTTCGAACAAAGATTTTTTTTCACTATGTCACACCACATTGTGGACACTCACTTTCCTTAAGTCTAAGCTAAGAAATCAAACTGTAAGAGTCTAGTTACTATGGGAATAAAAAGCTATCAAATCATGCATCCAAGTGTTCTATTTATAGGGCTACACACATCCCAAGATATCATATGAATAATGACGTAGCATATTCTACAATATCATTGATACAATATTGTCATGCATCAAAATTTTATTTATCAACAAATAAGAAGCAACACTTAATTGCTTTGTCATGTTTAGCCCTATAATATCAATGTTAAATAATGTGTACTTTCTAAATTGCTTGTTCTTCCCTGGCAAAATGTGTGTGTGTGTGTGTGTGTGTGTGTATTTGAAAATTAATGTCCAATTTTTCTTGTGCATTCTCTTAATCTATCATATCACACTACTCCACTCCTTTTTGATAATGTCTAGAAAGCAAGAGAAGTTGGTATTATTGTTGATGACTATGATGTGATGTGATGATGTGAACATCATTTAGGCTTATAATGATTGTGAATACAATGATTGTATGTGTGGATCACAAGTGTTATTAGCAATATTAAAAATATATGACTTGATGAATTCTGGAGACTACTAATCCATTTTCTTAAGTTTTGAACATCACCAAAAAGGTGGAGATTGTTAGCCTTTTGGTATGTCAAAACCTTAAGGAAAAATGGAGAACATAGAATGTTGTGGAATGTGATGTTTTGTAGGGCATGAATGATAACTCAAGAAATGAGATCTACAAAGAGATGTTAAGGTGAAGACTACAAGGACTCAAGGAGCATGGAGAAGCATGAATAAAGATGAAAATGCTCCAAGGATTGGGAAGAAGCAAAATCAGCAAGAGAAAGCCTCAAGAATCAAAGTTCAAAAGACAAGAAGATGTATTTAGGAAGTAGAAAATGTCTTGGCTGAGGTGAAGTGGATTCAGAGAAGACATCTCCATACAGATGTTCCACTTTCAGAGGAGACATCTCCCCAAAGTTGAAGTTAATTTCAAAGATACATCCTAATCTTGAAAGAGATGTATACATTAGCCATTAAATAACCTTTGCATGAATTTTGAAGTGATTTTGAAAATTCTAAGACTATAAGAAGACTTCATTCTCTCGAGTATTGTGCAAGTGTTTTGCATGAATTATCAACATCAAAGCAATCATTGTGTATTCTATTCTACTATACTTGTGTACTTCATTTGTCATATCATTTGCTTGATTTTTTTAGAGTTGTGCTTCAAAGTACAAGGACATGTAATTTAAGTTACACTCTTTCCTTGTGTTTTTATTTCTCTTGTGTTGCCATGCTAGGGTTGATGTGCTTCTTGAGAGATGACATTTGTATTAAGCTTATCAGGATCCTATGGGATTAACTAGTTTTCCAGCATCTAAACACTTTAGAGTGGAGCTCAATTTTGTAAAGGTTGTGGGATCTTTAAAACCACATATTGAGCTTGTCGGAACCTTGTGGAGTTGAGTGGTTTCATAGCAATGAAACACTCTGGTGCATAGCTCAGTGCTTATATAGGGTGTAATGCCTTTAAAACCACATTTTGAGCTTGTTGGGACCTTGTAAGATTGAGAGATCTTGCAGTGAAAAAACTCTCCATAGTGGGGCTCAAATCTTGTAAATGTTATGGTGTCCTCTAAACCACATTCTGGAATAAACAAAGTCTAGAAGTGTGCATGGATTCTACCATCTAAGTGTTGATGTACCCAAGTTGGAAAACCATGTAAAATTTGGTGTGTTTGTGTTGGTGAAATTTTTTTTTGGAAACTTATTCAACTCCCATTCTAAGTTTTTGCATATGTTTGTGATATCAAATGGCATCAAAGAGAATACCAAAATGACCATCCTAACCACAAGATAAGTAGCCAAGAGGGGGAAGGAGCTGAAAAATACAATAGCCCTAAGAGAGAGAAGAAAAAACACATACCATAGGACCTATTCGGGAAAAGCCCAATGTCAAATCTATTCATCAAATTCCCACTGCAAAAACATACCAATCTGGGTGAGACAAGGTGCTAGGGCTTGGGCCAAACCTGGAAGTAACCTCGACAAAAGGCTTCCTAAGACAAATTTTTTCTAAGGAGATCCAAAGCGTAGTTCTCCAAAAACTTAACTTTCATCCCTTCTTAGACATGGCATGGGAAGAGGTGAAAACACAACTACAAGGATCTCCTATGTGGCCTATCCTCACTTTTAGTGGGAAGTCGCACATGGGAGAGACTTACCTCTTCTGGAATAATCAGTAGGTAGATGCAACAATGAAGATCAAGGACATCAGTGTGTTCTATTCCATCAAGGTCATTATAGAGATCCTCAAGTTGCTTGATAGTGGGGAAACTTTGGCAAAGATCCCCACACAAGTAGACTTTGATACTAAAAATGAATGGATTCAACAATGTTATGGAGTGGACTGTAAGGAATATGGTGTACTTACCAAGGTAGAGAGGATCTACTTCAAGATTGTGGCCTACCACCTAAACCCAATGGTGAGACCATGCAAGATCACTACTTTCTCTACCCATGTGTGTGTCACTCTAAGCAAAAAATTTCCAATCAACCTCCCACAACTCATCTTCCTAGAGATAGAGAAATAATTCAAAGAGAATAAGTGTGGGAGGAAGATACTTCCCTTTCCTTGCCTAATCAAAAAATTTCTCAAAAAGGGACAAATAGCTCATTATGCAAATGACACACTTTGTTATGCTCCTACTACTTCTTAGTAGGAGATGATGAAAGATAAATCATCCAACAAGCTACTTGAAGATGAGAGGCCACCACTAGCACCACCTACTCAAGAAAAAATGCTAGAGGCTCATGCTATAATTAAGTACATGAAAAAGCTCCATGAGAAACTCCTATAGTAGCAGTAGGATGGATCAAGTGGTGAAAAGCCCTCAGCCTACTGACTAGTGTTGAGTCACCTCAACAAAGTCACCTAAACTATCAGCTAGCTTGATGACACTGTGCCACTATTTTCCACACAAAAAATGCAAGCATCCAAAAGATTGAGTCTGAGCATTTGAGAAGAAGTGATGTCCATCCTTGGATAATAGCAATTCCCAAAGATCTTTAGAAATGTCACCACTTTTTCGGTGTGCCTAGAGGAGGGCAAGGAGACAACTGTCTTGGTGATGTAGCATCATGGAAAGGAGATAACAACAAAGGTGGTAACTAATCAAGTTGTCAAGGCCTTGAATGCTCCTGCAGTCACCATACCAAACATTGTTACACTCAAAGATGTACAGGTATCTACAGAAGCAACACGCGAGAGGCTAAGTGTAGCCCAACATAAGGAGGTGCTGGATTGACTGGTGGAAACTAGGCACCCGCTTCTAGAGATCTTTGATCTCTTGGAAGACATCATTGCTACCCAATTAGAGCTGCTGGAGACTAAGAACAAGCTCATCATTGTCAATTCCTAACTTAAGACAACCACAATCGAAAATTAATGGTTGGCTACTAAAATTGTAGAATTGAGAGCCCACTTAGCCAATCTTGCCATTCTTAGCTAAGAAACTACATGAGATGAAGCTTTCTTACAACTTCAAAACAAATTAAAAGAAGCTGAGAATGCAAATGAGATTGTGGTCTTTGACACATCCTTATTACATGCTTTAGCCTTCAATACCAATAAGAACTTATGACAAGTTCACAAGAAGAACCTAGCTCTAACCAAATACATTTACTATCTTTACAATATCAAAGCATAAAAGGATTAGATGGTTGAATTTTTGCAACAACATCGGGAGCAACTTGTCAAGGTAAACTTGGATCAGAGGAGGTTGGTAGTTGAAAATCATAATCTCTTAATGAAAAAAGTTTGTGTGCCTTGCCAAAAAATGGTCATTTAGGTAACTACCTAGAAGAATGAGACCCTAAAATTTAAATGGATTAAGAATCATTATAGGGACTAAGTTGGGCTCCTCAAGGAGGTTAATGAAAAAAAATTCAACTAGCCAAGACAAAGATGAACAAGGCCCTCCAACAACTCTGGCAAAGAGGTGATGTATGGCAACCAATCTTTGATGAATTAAACACCTACAACAAAGAAAAAATATGCTTGAATGAGTTGCAGAGTGAAGAGATGATGGAGTACATGGAATTATCCAACCTCTGTTATGCAAACTTGGTAATGTTGATAGCTAAAAGGCCACAGTTAAAGCTAGAGAATCAGGTGGCTAGTTCATACCTCCTATATGAGGTTGAGTTCAAGCATTACAAGGATAAGAAGAAAAAGTTAGAAATAGTTAATGCAAAGCTTGAAGTTCTAAGAGCTAATTTACAAACCAGAGATAAATTCTTGGAAACCTAGCCAAATAGATGAATGAATATTAGAAGCTTTAGAACCTCGTCATAACATTCAATGTCAAATGTAAACAATTCATAGCCTTGTTTGTCAATGTCAAGGAAGTGTTCTTGGCAATGCCCTATTCATGGAATTATCATTGTACTAGCACACATTGGTGATGCCACATGGTCTATGTACAACCCATAGAGTAAGGAGAAGAAGATGAAGGTATTTCTAGATGCCTTTCGTTTTTCACCAAAATCTGCAGTTGCAGCAAGATAGCTGCAACCACTGCCTTAGCCTCAACTACCACCACTACGAGCATTGAAGGTTGGATAAGGTCCTTTAGCATCCCGAGAGCCTTCACCTCTTAGCACTATTTAATCTTCTCTTCGTCTTTGGCCACTAAAGGATTTCATTTTTTCCATTTTATAAGGGTTTTTAATTTTGTTTTCCTAAATACCCACTTTTGTAATTATTGTCATTCCATACAATCAAGCACTTAGAGTCAATCAATCAATCTATGATTTCATACCTTCCCAAATTTTATAAGAAGCTCAATCCTACTTTTGTTCACTCGAGGACAAGTTTTCAATTATTCATAGGGGTATGATGAATCATGAGAAGAGCTACATTGATAGGCATACATTGATGCATCCTCGTTGACGAATGTGCATTGATGTAGTGTCTATCTTTGCCTATATAAATGCATGTACCCACTACATTTATGGCACCATTGAGTTAATAGAGTAGCTAGATTCTTACAATTTATTTCCATAAGAGTTAGAATATTTTCTAAGTCCTCATAGTAGGACTTCAAGGATTGTACAGATCCTTATTTAAACATCAATGTACCTAAACACTTCAATGTGTTGGCAATAAAGATGAGATTCTTGGAACTCTTTGCAGCACTTAGAATATATTAATGTTTACTTTTATGCATTTTACTCTTGATGCAATTTACCTTCATGTAATTAGTTAATTAAATACACATAAGTATGATGGTATTAAACATATTGTTAATGCTTGGTAATCCCAACAGTATTATCACTTGGTTCACCCAATAGCCTAACACTTGATAACCAAGTAGCATTCTTAATGAGTTTAAGCTATGCATAGAAGGTGGGCCCAGATACTTATGTTAGGAAGTAGATTAAGGTATTAACTAGTTAATTAGATTAATTCATAATTAACTACTGTGTTCCACACTTAGGTTAAATAAAAAAAATATAAAATCAATAAAAATCATGTGCCTTGGCTCACAATTAATCTTACACTCACACTTACACAAGTGAAGCCAAGAAGAAAACGATCACATTCTTAGGTCACTACCTTAGTTATTGTCCATTTACGAGCTAAACTCCACAAAATTTGATTGGATTGCTAGGGTAACACTTGTGATTCATATGGTTGGGTATAGGAACTACTCATCGCTCATTAGAGGAGGAGAGTTCATCAATCAAAAATTCAGATATTTTTGTACACATCAAGGCATTTTTCATCAAACCACATGTTGATATAGCCCACAATCAAATGGTATTGTAGAAAGAAAAAATAGAACCTTACAAGACATAATGAGATGTCTTCTTAAAAATGCTCAAATCTCTAACAATATTTGGAGCATGGCCATGAATGTAGCAACATATATTACTAATAAAATAACGAGTAGCAACAACAAAGACAAGTCCTCCTATGAATTCGTATACAAAAAACTTCTAAATATAAAATATAGAAGAACATTTTGATGTCATTATTATGTCAAAATTCTGAAGAAATTCACAGGTAAGTTAGACAACAAAGGAAAGAACTGAATTTTTCTAGGATATGACACCAAGACAACTACATACACTTGCTATGATCCCATTGAGAAAAAATGGCACTCATCTATAGATGTGACTTTCATAGAAAATAAATTTGGGATATGGTTTTCGAATGAAAGAATAGAAGTAGAAAACAATCCCAAATCATGGGTACAAAGATATCACCCTTAAGAACAAATGTTGGACAATAACTTTGAAATAAGAATAACTAAATCTAATGCCATTAGCAACATAGCACACTCTGCACTCTCTCTTGAATTAAAAATGTAAAAGAAGCCTTGAGAACAAATACATGAAAAGAATCTATGAACAAAGGATATGAAGCCATCATAAAAAGAAAAACATGGAAATTAGTGGACATATCCAAAAGAAAAAAGGTAATTGATTATAAATAGTTGTACAAGGAAAAATCTAATGAAAAAAAAGAAGTCATCAAACATAAAGCAAGACTAGTTGCAAGGGGGTTCAAACAAAAGAAGCACATAGACTATGAAGAGATTTTTGCTCCAATAGCAAAATTTGAAACCATAAAACTCATTCTCTTAATTTTTGCTCATCACAAACTCAAATTACATCAAATGGATGTAAACTCAACTTCCCTAAATAGTAGTACTAGTGAAGAAGTATATGTTTATCAACCAAAAGGATACATCATCAAAGTTAAGGAAGAAAAAGTTTGCAAATAAAGAAAACCCTATATGACCTAAAATAAGCACCAAGAGTGTGGCTTTGTAGAATTAATAATTATCTTCTTAAAAAGGAATACTCATCTTGCATGTTTGAACCAATACTATAGTATAAACATGATAACAAGGACTTCATAATAATCTCTCTTTATGTAGATGATCTCATCTTCATAGCCACAAATGATGAACTTATAGAGGAATTCAAGACAAACATTAAGAATGAATTTGAAATGATAGACCTAGAGGAGCTAAAGTATTTTCTTGGAATACAAGTTGACCAAGACAAGGAGGGAATCAAAATTCATCTAACAAAATCAACAACAGAAAAGAACCAATACTCCTCTTCTTCATAACATAAATCTAAAGAACAAAGACAACACAACAATAGTTGATGCCACTTTATACTAAAGTATGATTGAAGCACTTAGATTTCCTTGTCACATTAGATAAGACTTGGAATTTTTCACCTCTCTTCCATTAAGATTCATGCAAGAACCTAGACAATCTCATCTCAATGCTCTCATCCATGTGCTCAAATATGTAAAAGACATAGCAAATCATGGAATCAGTTACACTAAATGAGACGGATAATTTCATGCTTATTCAAACACTAATTGGGAAGGAGACTACAATGATAGAGGATCTACATTATGATCAATAATATTTCATGGAAAAAATGCAATATATTAGAAGTCAAAAAAAAAAACATTCATCAATCTTTCAACTTGTGAATCAGAATTTACTGCCCTAATAGAATGTACTAAACACATCCTATGGCTAAATAGACTCATGAATGATCTTGGTTTTTACGTAAAACATCCCATCAACTTATATTGTGACAACACTTTAGCCATACAACTCTCAAATGAACAAGTTTTTCATAAAAAAAATCATTTATCAAGCAAGAAATAAAGGAGGGCAAAATTAAACCATTACATGTGAATACTAATAAACAACTAGCAGACTTACTCATCAAACCTCTTCTTCATTACATGTATGAGCACCTTTGCAACAATATATGCATCAAGACAACAAGAAGGAAGGAAGATAAAGAAAACATTACACAGTAAAGGACGGACTGTTAACAAGTAGTGTCCAATGCTCTACCCACATGAAGACAAGTGTATACAAAGTCAAAGTATTTTTATTTATCTTTTAGTTGAGGGATGAATGTAAACTATTTTAGTCCCAAATCACCTTTATTTTGCATAAATTTCTTTATTTTCACTATAGAGAATGACTTCTTAAGTTCTCCAAGTATGGCCCCAATTATTTCCTATAAATTGTATGGACATACATGAATGAAATGACCAATTTTGAAGGTAATAAAATTGACATTTGGTTTTCTTTGCAATTTCATGATTTTTCATATTCATTTTCTCATTTACATATCTATCACTAGCATCAACTTCCATTCTCAATTATCAATTCATTGTCATCAATCATTAGTGTAACCAAATTATCAAGCAACCATTATATTAAATGCATTATCAAGATTTCTATAACTTATTTTATCGTAGTCTAGAATTTAAGACATTCTAGAATTATCACATCTAGAAGATCAAGAGTCAAAACTACATAAGTCAACAATTCAAGAAGAAGTTTTTAACATATTATAAATATATGACTAAGTTAGTACTTGTAACAATCCAAGTTTCTAAGGTAACTTATCAATAGCTTTACCCTTTTAACAAATTTAATAAACCATCCTCAAGGGATTAATAAATACGTGAAGAGTTAACTAAAAATTTTATTGAATTGCCCGGTTCATTGATGAAGACCATAAATTGCAATTGGTTTGCAACTTCTTTTAAGAACTATAAATATCTATATTGAGTATATAACCTAATTAAATTAAAAATTGCAAAACAAAAAGGTTTTTATAATTTCTCCAATTCAAAATTAATAAACTTAATGGAGGTAGGAAAGTATCATTTCATAACTACTATAGTTATGAATAGATCTAAGAAAGGGTAGAATGTAAAAGTGAATCTTAAAGCTTTAGGATTTTGAGTTTAGGGGAATAACCAAATAATTAACAAATCTAAAACTCTAAAAGATTAAAAGAAAGTACATAAAAGGATTATACTACTACCACATAAACTTAGTGAATGTGATTAATTAACATAAGACAATGTAGAAGCCCATACCTAACTGATCATGCATTTAATAGCAAGTTTGAGAAATATAGAATCTAAAAATGTTTATGAGAATTTCAATAACTAGATTTTGACATGGCACATTCTCATTTTAATTTTTTACAATCCATTTAATTCAATTTAGATTTTGCAATCCAATTGATTCAAATGAAGTAGGTTAAATGGTTTCAAAGAATTATCATTTAAAGATGCTAAGATATGCAATTTTAAAACTTGATTACAACAAAAACACTTAAAACATAATGGTACATTCTCCTTTTAATTTTTTACAATCCATTTAATTCAATTTAAATTTTGCAATCCAATTGATTCAAGTTGGTTAAATGGTTCCAAGGAAATTATCATTTAAAGATGCTAAGATGTGCAATTTTAAAACTTGATTACAACAAAAACACTTAAAACATAATAAAAATTTGGATTACCAGTAAAGCTGCAACTAAATCTTCTACTAAGAAAAGATTACAGAAATGCAAGCTTGTTAATTCCCCATTTGCCGGGAACAATTCTCCTGGCGGTCACCTTGCAAAATACCATTGGGTCAAAACTTTCGAATTATCATTTATTACACCATTCAACATTATGGAACTCTGAATCTCCATTTAGTAGGTTAACAAAACTAACCCGAAAGTCAAGCTGCAGGCACTTGCCCCTCTAGTTGTTAGAGTTGTTAGAGGACATAAATGCTTGGTTTCTGCATTCATCCGCAACCATTGGAGTGATCGCATAAGAATCCATATAAATAGAAATGAGATTTAACAAGAGACATGCTGTGGCAGGGGCTACCTCTGATGGCTTCAAAACCACTACATTTTTGTCCTTTGCAAGTTAATGTACTGATACATTAACCTTCACAAGTTCAGTCAATCCGGAGGAATGTAAATACTTCACAAGTTCAGTCAATCCGGAGGAATGTAAATAAGCATTTAATTGTTACTTGGCTCGGATCATTAAAATTTATGCTCGCCGACGGTGCCTTTAATGACCGATGGCCTGTACCCCAACCCCTATTGTTCAAACTGCACTTCGGCCCCACTTCTGGACTTTACTCAGTGGCCAGCAAAATTACGAGATTCGTTGAATTTTGCTTTCATGGGCCTTTAAAATTAGAAATATCTGTGAAATTCTTATGATCATTTACAATTTAGCATTGCTTGAAGTGGACTACTCCGAAGTGTACCATGCTCAATTACTATGCGCCACCTTCGGAAGTGGAAAGGATTTATGCGACGACAAGACCGCTGTCCGAATTGTCCACTGAACCTTCTGATGAGTTAATGGAATTTATGAAATTCGTTCAAAGTTACTTTCATCTGCAGTTGAAAATCAAGCTGTGTCAGGCAATTTATTGTCCACTTTACACTGATTGGTTAGAGCAGCTGGCTTTCCAAGTGAAAAGATTCAATGTCAAAGAGGGTACCTTGAGACATGCAGCGGCCACATAAAGGCGCATAGCACAGGTAACTGAGAACTATGGAATCAAGTGTAATTGTGCTAAGACAGTGATAAGATATGTGCTAAAATATTCAACCAAGAATGCATTGAATTAATCTAAAATTTGAAGATAATCTTTTACGAAAGTTGTTAAGAATAGTGTCGAAGTGATTTTTGTCTTTATAGAAAGAAGTATTACAAATAGTGAAGGCTCTAGAATAACTTGAGACGCTATACAAAGATCAGATCAACACATTTATATTATAAAATATGTAATAAATCAATATATTTAAATTTGAAGTTGAAACTGTCTGATGATCCACCATTTTGATGAAAAATAAAGACAAAACATGACTAAGCAGACCAACAATCCTAAATCATATAAGCTTTTTTTTTTTTCTGCAACATGTCTTCGTAAAATAGAACAATCTAGCGGAGCATATTTTATAGGACCACATACTGAAATAGAACAATGAATTTCTCATAAGCAGGTCGAAAATTTTGCGAAAGATCATGCCGAAGATCCAGAAGCTTGGTACTTAAATCCCTGCAAAATGCTACGAACAAGGCTAAACGAAACACTTGGAGCTTTGCAAAGAGCACTCAGTAGTATTGTCTTTGATGGAGAATAGGGAGGATATCGCAGTGTCAGGTCCAGCTTTGTGCTTCTGTCTAGCACTGCTTTATGATGACTGAATGCATCAAACGAGAATTTCCCATGATAACATCCCATTCCACTGTCTCCCACTCCACCAAATGGTAAATTTTCCACGGAAAACTGCAAATTTCAAAAAACAGAAAAATCCGAGTTTCAAAACTCTGCATATATTTGTTGATAAACTGACTTGCAAGGTAATGTGAATGTCAATAAAAAGCTAGCTTACGTGCATTATAGTGTCATTGAATATGATAGCTCCTGAAACTACTGATTTCATCACAGTTTCTTTCACGGACTTGCTGTTGCTGAAAACATAAGCAGCCAAGGGCTTGGGTCGATCATTCACAAAATCTATCGCTTTTTGCATGGAACTGACCTATAACATATCATTTGTAACAGTTTGAGAAAGCTTTTGTCACCGTAATACTTTCCTAAATTAAGAGAGAGAATTTATTCATGCAAAGAAAACAAAGTAGACCTTGATGATGACTAAAATAGGCCCAAATATCTCCTCCTCCATGATTGAAGATTGAAGAGAGGGGTTTACCACCAATGTAGGATCCATAAACCTTAAAAATAAATGGTTAAGATATTGGAAAATATGTTTTTAAATTACCGGAAATGGAACAAGGAGAGAAACTTACAATTCATCCTGAGCACATCTACCACCATAGACAATATTCTCAATAACACCAGGCTCCCTTAGTAGATCTTGAAGCCTTGACAAGTTTGCTCTGTTCACAATTTTAGATAAATCTTTGGAATTGTGAGGTTCCTTCCCATAAAATTTTTCTATGGTCTTCTTCAGCAACTCAACCTGTACGTTTTAAGTCATTAAATTTAAACAATGAACCACGTACTCTTTTTCATTTATACTTGAAAATTTTATCAAGTTCACACTGGAAAAAAGCACAGATTTCAGTCAGAAACCTTTTGAAAAAGTCATATTTCAAGAAAACTGCGAATTTGGATCGACACAAATACAATTCTCAAATAATAAGCGCGGTATATCTTGAAACCATTGAAGTGGCCTTTCAAATGCTACATCAGGGAATGAATTCATTTCTTTTTCCTCTTTTAAAGATTTGGTGATAAATGTAAACTCTAAAAAGCAAGGCTATTTAGAAAACAAACTAGACATTAATCAAGTGAAAACACACACAAATAAGTAAAACCAAACTATATTGAAATTTCTATTGGCATTTTATTTTATTTTATACCAATAAAATCAGATAGATCTTGTGGTTAAAAGAATATTCAATTCACATTTGTAACAATCCAGCATTCTGATGCAGCCTAGCAATACATTTCCCAGGTCAACAAATTAGAAAAAGGCACCCTATCTTGCAGTTAATAAATAGAAACTGAAATATTTATTAGGTCGATCTTTGCTGAATAGAAAGACGATAAATTTGCAAACTAAAAGATTCTATAAACTTCTGCAAAGCAACATTAGTAAACCCAATGTCATCAGGACTCGGGAGGGCTGTACTATGTAATCTTTACGGTTACGTATAGCTCTAAAAAAAGGGCATCAAGTAAAAATGAAACTTAATGGTTCAGAATTTTTGAATTCAATGGAAGAAGATTAAAAGAAAGTACAGAGAACGCATAAAGACCTACTACATAAGGATACTTGATATGAATTAATTAATATACAACAATGTAAAAGCCAATAACTTACTCACCATGCATTTAATAACAAGTCTGGAAATGTACGACTTGAAAACCTTGAATTTTTACAACTGGATTGAGACGTTCTTCTTTTAAATTTTGACCATCAAAGTGACTATAATTTTTTTATATTTTTAAAAGATAACAGCTACATTGGTGCGTAGGGACAAAGGGCGCAAGACCTGGGCTTTAAACCCAGCACTGGTTGCATGAAACTTATGTGGGCTAATTCAAGTAAAGTAGCTTACATGGATACCCTCATCATTTAAAGATGAGATGAAAATTTAAAACTTATTACCACTGAAATAATTAAAATGTGACAGAAATTCATATTACCAATGATTCTGCAACAGAATCCTCCACTAAGACATAATCTACAGAAATGCATGCCTGACCATTGTTAATTCCCCATTTACCGTAGACAATTCTCCTGGCAGTTACCTAGCAAAATAGCTAAGAAATGGTCAAAACTCGCTGCCATTTATAACTCTGTAGCTATTATTCAACATTATATGACGGACCGACCTACTGTTATAAAACATTGACAATATGGGACTCTGCAATTAACATTAAAGAGCTTCACATCACTAACTTTAAGGTCAACAGTAGAGTCAACAATGGCAGGGCACTTGCCCCCTAGTTCAAGCGTCACAGGACACAGATGCTTGGCTGCTGCATTCATCACTTTCTTTCCAATCTTTGAACTACCTGCCATACGGTAATACAGCATTAATTATATAAAAATGTATTCATCATGGATGAAAAGAAAAATTCGAGCCAAATTCCTTCTGGTGTAGATCTTTTGATATAACTTCACATGGGAGGTGAAGCACCAATAACCAATTTCTCGAGCAAAAATAGGATGACATACCCGAAACTGATTACCTGTAAATAATATTTTATCCCATTTGATTTCCAAAAGAGCTGAAGCAACACTTGCATCCCCAACCATTACTTTGATTGCAGAAGAATCCATGTACGAAGGAATAAGCCTTAACAAGAGATCTGAAGTGGCAGGAGCTACCTCTGATGGCTTCAAAACCACTGCATTTCCCGCAGAAATGGCCCCTACAAGGGGATCCATGATGAGCACTGCTTTGCAAGTTAACACACAGATACATTAGTTCTCACGATGGCAGTAAATCCTGTTTATATAAAAGCAAGAGCCTTTAATGGTTACTTACAGAACGGAAAGTTCCATGTACCAATGATTAAAATAAGCCCCAAAGGATCCGGAACAATGGAAGGCCAAGAAGGAAAAGCAAGCAAATTGGCACCTACCTGATCACAAGAAGTAGATACCAAAATCAAAGATAGAGGTACATCCCAATTCATAGTAGTTATTAAAAAATTTATTAAGTTAGATTTGCTTACAAACATTATCAGCAACGATTAGTCTAATCTATTAAAAAGGCATGGTCCACATGTTTGTGGATGCCTTTTCAGGATAATTCATCTTGAACTTCAATTTCGTGGACTGCATGTTCATGATGAATGAAAGGTTTTTGAAAATTAAGGAAAAACATAAGAAGCTACAGATCTAACAAAAGTGTATAGCAACTCACCTTGGCAGGTTTAGCCCATTTTTTCAACTTTTTCCTCGCTAATGTACATGACCTCTGAACGATACTTATCTGCAAAATCCACAATGATCATGAGGTAAGCGAGGAAATAGATTCAAATTTATATATATATATATATATAATCATTAGGAGCCTCAATGTTCATCTTGCCAAACAAGATCCAGAAAATCAATGGATGAACAAAAACTTAACCTCTTTGAATAGCTTTCAAAAATCATTAGATATCAGCATAATTACCTCTGTCAAGTAGGATTGAAATGCAGACTTGCCCATATCTCTGAACAGGGCATCCTCTATGAGAGCTCGCTCATTATTCAACATGAGAAGAATTTTATCCAACTGATGACGCCTCCATTGTAGAGGCCTTGTGACTCCTGCTCTGAAACTCATCCTTGCTTCTTCTACCACCTTCTCCATCTCCATATCCTTTGCAGTTTAACTGTGTGCAGCCACAACCCACAACACAGCTATTTGAAATGAGACAGCTGACAAACAGGTAATGCCGTGTCAAGGAGTAATGAGAGGCAACGCCGTGTCATGTGAACTTATTTACTGAAAACAGGGAAGAAAAAGACAAAATTTTTAATGACCGACAATTCACAAAAATACAAAATTACTTGACGTCAATGCAGCAATTGTAGCGGCTGTAACCACTGTACTGAAGGAATATTCTTTGAAGGCAGTTGGTCCCAAAATCATCCTCGCACCACGCAGAATAGAGTAAATATCAAGCACAGATTATTGGTAGGTTCCATTAATGGTAGGTCGACAGCGTGCCGTGGAAAATCACGGCAACGAAGCCGTATTAATGGATAAAGAACCAAAAACATAATCCTGTGCTAAGACTTATCCAAAATCTTTTAGCATTTCAAAAATGACTTTCTATACCTTCGATCAGGAGCAGTGAACATACAGCATACAATAATTACCTGCCAGAGTTTCTTTTAGACTTTTACGAACACATCTCTTTTTCCAAAATCTACGTTTTTTACCTAAGAATCCAAGAAGGTTTTATTATGTTTAGATAAAAAAAACAAAAAGATATGAGAGAGTCACGGAGAATCTAATATGGAGCAAATATTCATTATAAAATAGAGGTACATCTTAACAAGCCATGTATCAACAATGAGCACCCATCCTTTAACCGGCCCTCCTTAAACCATAACGGTCACATTTAGAACATGGATTACATTTACACCGACATCTTATCTTAAATTTTATAGGCATATTTTGGGTATAGCTTTTTCCAAATATATATATAACATAGTTATTTCCATACTTGCACAGTAATAATTTAAGCCTTTAAAAAGTTTTGCTTTAATTATTATAATAATGCTATGCCTATTAGAACTATAATATATTATTACTAGTTGCATTTTCCAAGATTTCACTAGACATAACATTGATTCCAAGCCCTAAGGTTAGAATTCACTTCTCAAATGGACTTAAAAAAATATTGAAAAACTCCTACGAGGTGTAAAATTGATAAAGTGGCAACATAAAAATCTTTTGAAGATAGAAGGTACACATGTATGTCAAGGCATTGTTCATTAGGGTTGTACTTCCTAAACCCCTTTTTTGAAGAAGAAAAAGGATGACATCTTGATTTTGTTCTTATCCTATCATTAAAGGATATTCATATAAGACCCACAAACATAGCATGTCCTCCACAAAGTTGTTCAAACCCTTTAGGATCTTTAAATTTTTTTTTATGAGCATAACCCATTAGAATTGAAGCTATGACCTAGGGTTTTCATGCCAAGGCTCTTACCACTAAGCTAATACCTCATTATTAGTATTTAAAATTTTTAAAATATTTTTAATGATAAAAAATGAATATTTGTGAAATCTTTTATAAAAATAAATAAAATATAAGCTATCTCTTACAAGTACAAAACAAGTTTATTCTATTTTATTACTAATGTATGAACTTCATGACAAATACTTAAAGGTTCATAAACTAAAATTGATTATTTAATTTAAAACAATCAAATACATTTCAATAAGTTATGTCTAATTCCATAAGTTAAATAATATGATTAAATTATTGCTTTACAAAAGTGGATATGATTTGCTTGTCAAAGTTTTGTATTCTTTGTTTTTTTTTTTGTATTTATTCATCTTTTGTACATTTAATGGTTGAATATTGAAATCCAATTTACCCTTAGAAGTTTTTCTTTTACTAGTTGTTATGATATTATAAATATTTAATGCTTATTTTATTCTATATTACTTACATGTAATCATATAACACTCTCTTCATGGTGCATTTAGCACCTCGTCCCCAGTCATACTATGCCCTTTATAATCATTGATCTTAAAATTGGAGTTCTAGCTCTTTTTAGTTGATCTTATGTACATGGGGGGTGTCAAACCTTAAAAAATAGTAATAACAAGTAAAAAAATACATAATACATCACATGCTTAATGACTAAGTAGCAAGCACCAAAAACATGGAAAGGAATAACTTTTGAATTTTAGGAATGTTTACTCAAATGTACAAGCTTACAATAGATGCTTTGAAAACTCAAGAGAGAAAATTTAATTGTTAATATGCAGGATAGTCCCAATGCTAATAACATTTACATCGTTTTCAATATTTATGCTTGAACTTAAAATAGTAAAAGGATTTGATCTACTAACAGAAAGCTTTCAAAAAATACCAACTTTTGTATGAGAGGAAGGTATAATTGTATGTGTGGTACATATTGTTCATCACAATTGACCTTACATTAAGACTTTTTGGCATTTGCTATAGTTCCCTTGTGAACAAAAGATCTAATATTTGGCTATACAATAATTTTCTTACATAAGAAAAAATTTTCATTATGTGATATCTATTTTCAGTGATCAATACATCCTTTAGCAAATATAAAAGTATTCATGGAAGCTTCAATCCTCTTCAATTTCTTTATTTTCATTTGATCATTTTTGTCACTGACATTAAATTGATTTTTTACCTATTTAGCTTTAGATTATTTCTTAAAAATCTTCTTAGCATATTTTTGCTTAAGCAAAAAAGGACAAACATTAAACAAATATTATTCATAGTGATAAAAATTGCAAAAAATATATAGAAAGATTATAATATGTAATTGGTCGAATGTAAGTCTTTTTGCCTATTTGCAATACCAATTATTTTTTATAGTTAAGAAGATTGATTTCACCAAAAATAAAAAATTATAAAAATCAAATGGTATGGAAATAGATTCCATATTGTTAATGGGATCAACAAGACTAACAATTTCCTACTCAAATTTGTAAAAAATTAATAGAAGGTTAATAGCTTGACAAAACATGGAACTTTAGAATATTCTTTAGCTTAGACATCAAAATTTGAAGTCAACTTATGAATAATTAACATTACATGCTTATGTATAAAAGATCCTATATCTAGGGCATAGTGCACCATCAAGGCATTATCTAGCTCAATAAACCAAAAAAAAAAAAAAACTACCTAGCATGATTGACTTGGATGTCATGGTTTTACATCACATAATTTAATTATGAAGTGAAACTTTGATTATGAGGTAGATAATCCAAAATTTGAATAAACACACATCATGATGTAAGATCAAGTACCAATGACTTATATACATCATTAAGGAGAATAAAATTAGGTTTTTTAGTTGCATCAACATCATTAGAAGAATGCATCATAAATTTTTGCTCACTATCTTGTAAATTTGAACTCTCAAAATTAACAAAAAATTTTGCGTTGAAAAAGAAGTAGATATTTTAGCATCAACTAAAGAAGTTGGAGGTAATTTAGAATCCCATATGGGAATTTTAGATAGATAAAATTTGTTTGAAACAAATTAAAGATGAAAAATCAAATTTAATTATTATCACCCTGAGGTTCAATGCTCATCTTGCTAAGGTAGGGTCCTAGAAGGATAGTGGATGAATGAAAGTCTAACCTCTTTCAAATAGCTCTACCCAGGCTTGAACCTAGGTCTTATAACTTGGGAAACAAGTAACTTACCATCACTCTTAAGTAGTGGTCCCTAGAGAAAAATCATATTTACTAAAAAAAAATTAGATCTATTGTAGAAAATGAAAACTAGAAGACTATATGTACTTTTAAGAGGAACCTTGTAAAAAAAGTACATTCAATTGACATCATATCAAAAGTTTGACCATACTAATGTATCTAGGATACTAAAAAACATAAGGTTTAAACCTTGGTTCATTAAAATGAGCTATTAGCTTAGTGGTACGAGTCATGGCATGGTAACCCTAGGTCACTGATTTAATTCTAGTAGGTAGGACTAAGTTGTAAACTTCTATAAATCTTGGGGTGTACCTATGTTTCAATTATTTCAGGTTCCAACACCCCATTTTAGTTAGTTGCATGTTAGGTTTACAGCTTGACACATGTCCAACTCATGTGTCAAGCATGCACAACAAAGAATATGCATGTTGACATGTAGGTAAAGGCACATGTAAGCTAACAATAAGATGTTAGCTTAGTGCTAAGCATCTTAGCTTGGTAACCCTAAGACACAAATTTGATTCTAGTAGGTAGCACTAAGTTATAAATTTTAAAAAAAGAAATCTCTAAAAGAAATTTTAAAACTAGTTTGATAGATCTAAGGGGTCTCAACGGATGTAAATAAAAATTTCAATTTCAAAAGAAGGTGTATACATTTTGACACATAGTGGGGAATGCATCATTTTCTATGAAAAATTCAGATACTATAAATAACCTACATCATTTCTTTAACTCGTTCATCAATCATTTTTCATTGAAGCCATGTGAATGGAAGAGGAAGATGTGGAAGGAAGAGAAAAGATTATGGAATTGTGGGAGACAAAATTAAGTGAAAGAAAGAGATTTTGAAGCACTATAGAAGTTTTGTAAGAGACCTTATTTAATTTCCTAGCCATGATGTTGTCCTATTTTGTTAAAAAATTGGTATACTTTCTTCCTATTACTTGGCATTTGCTATTATTTTAGTATTTTATTTGCTAAGTCAAGATTTTACTAGATTTTTGGGTTTGTTGTGTGTGGAAACTATATCAAAAGTTCTCTATCTAATTTATTCTAGGACTTTTTAGTGAATTTTTGTGATATGTGGAAACTTTACCAAACTTGCCTCTTAAATATTTTATGTTTATTTTGGATTATTCTTTAACTAAAATGAGATTTTGTTGGAATTTTTGGTTATTCACATCCCTAGTATTCACATGAAATATAGTACACATCCACATTCCAAATGCAAAGCCAAGCATCACGAGGCATAGTCATGTAGCTCATATGCATAAATGCTAAATACCATACTTAAACTATAAATACATATAAGACTGCCACTCTTGTTCATAGTCCTTCATCCCTATAAGCTATAACATTTTCTAACACATCTTACAAGATTAATATGTATAATCATGCAATGTATTATAAATGGAACATCAAAAATCACATACTCTTAATCATCATAAATAACAAATTATAGCCAATAATTTAATTGAGCTTGTTGAAATGGCATCAAGGAAACATAGTAACTTTATTAATGAAGTATTTGTTGTAAATACTATGTATATTTCTTCTATCCAATAGATCTTGAGGGTCTTTTAATGTAATAAGAAGCATTTTAGATTCATTTTTAGTTCATAAATCATCATAGAACACATAACAAAACATGATAACTACAAAACCCACACCCCTATCTACAACATCACATGCATGAATAACAAGATATCATACTATATCAAGGGATCCTACAAAGGGGTGTTACACTTATAAACTTTGATGGGGCTAAGGAAGTTGGTGAATCTTGTTATGCGAATATTTAATATTTTTTGAAAATGCTGAACAACAAGTGTCTTCTATGCCTAACTATCCAAATCCTAAGCATTCATGTATGACTTGATTGTAATTTGTGGAGTCGACTAGTAATATTTCTAGATTGTTAAGCATTGATTGTAGGTCACTATCTTCCCAATTACACTTATGATGATCCTTGATGATCAGTGGACTATCCAACACCCAACCATACGAGATACAAGTGTTCATGTGCAATCTTGGTCGAACTCCACAGTTAAGACAATGTGATTATACTAGTAATTAGTTAGCATTCACGATCGTTGTCTTTCCACGTTAGTTAGTATAATAAGTGTGTATGGTTTAACTCATGATGAGGCATTCGATATTGATGTTATATTGGCCGTTAAGCTCCTAGTAAACATGAAGTAAAAGTAAAAGTTTCTAAATCTAAGTAATAGCAAAATAAATCTAACTACCCTATGTGATGAGTAGCTAGTCTTGATCTTTCGATCACACCTTGGACTTTGTGTAACTACTACTGGGATTACCAAACACCTCACTACTAGGCATACCAAGTGATAGTACTATTAGGTTACCAAGTGGTAACACTTACGTGCTTGAGATTAGTCATACTCATTTTGCTTAAAGACATTAAAAGTGAATTGTAAGGAATGATAAACATTAACTATGAAAAAAGTAATTATAACAAAAATAAAACTAAGTGTTGTTGCAATGATGTAGAGTAATCTCGATCTTTATTGTTGGTCATGCAATGCGTCCAAGTACATCACACTCAAATAAAACTCCATTCAATTACAAAACATCATACTACAGGTGCACACATTACTAAGTATTGAATGCAAGAAAACAAACTGAAAGAGTTCTATTACTAGGCTATCAAATCTACTATGGATCTATGCATCCATGTGTTGCCTATATAGGCTTGCATACACCTCGCGATATTGTTTATACAATAATGTATGCTAAGATTCAATAACGTATCTACAATATTGTTGGCTTGAAAGTTTTGGATTTATCATACCCCCATGACTTACTGAAAACTCATCCTTGAGTTAAAACAAAATGAGGATCGATTTCCTTACAAAATTGGGAGGTTAATCTACATGACACTGACTTCTATATACATGGCTCTCTAGTGTCGTAGTGGAGTTTAAAAGAATGAACACATGACATGACAATTTTGACCAAAAAAATGAAAAACAAAATTTGGCAAAGTTGAATGTAGCCTTATGTTATTCTTGGTGGAGGTGGCTCTTCCATTGATTTATTTACCTTGTCATTAGGATTTTTAAATTGGTATTTATTCAAGAGTTCCTACAACTTCTCTTCTTTCATTCTTGGATCATGGATCATCCATGCTGATGAACCAATGTTTGATGGATTTGGCACATTTCATGGACATGGTAGCTATGAAAACATTTGATTAGCTTTAACGTACCACATTGTAAATTGGCATCACTCTTCTTCAAAAGCTCTAGCTTTTTCTCTGAGTTCATGATAGTCTGTTAATCTTCTGGCTAAAGTTGTTGTTCCATCCTTTTGTCCCTAGCAACCAGCCTTAACTGCTTCTAGTTTAGAGTTTGCTACTTGAAGTTTTTGTAAAACCATCTTTTGTATCTGCAAACTCCTTCTCATATAAAGCATAAGTGGTTGCTATGTGCTATTCTAGTTCATTTCTAGGCCTGACTACTATTAACATGGCCAAATTAGCATATTGAAGGTTTGCTAACACCATGTATTCTTTTAAGTCTTCTATTTATAGGTCTTTATTTTTCACTTCAGCTTGATAGGTCTAGGCCATGCTATCCAAGATGGGTTGCCAATCAGGATTTTGTGCTGTAATCAAACTGATTTTAGCCTTTTCCATCTGGATCTCTTTCTCATTTATTTATTTATACATACCCACTTGGTCTTGGAAGTGTTCTTTGAGCCTTTCATGTTTCTTGACCTCATTTTGCCACATGCTAATTTTGATAAATGATTTCTATCTGATGGTGTATACCTTCTTCATAAAGAAGGTTTTGTTTTCTCTTGCGAGGTAGCTCATATCTTGGTTGACCCTCATTAGTTGCTTTCTTAACTGATGGATACTTTCTTCTAGAGTATTTTTCTACTTTTTTACTAAGGTCAACCTCATGTTTTCTATAACAAGTTGTTTATTTTCTTCCTGTAAGGCAACAAGTTCTTTGGCATGGGCATATGATTGGGCTTCAGCTACTGAAGCATTCCATATTTCTTTTTCTTTCTCATCTACTATATCTTTGTTGCTCTTAAGAAGGAAATTGATATTTTCAATTCTAAATTATGCTATCTGAACTAGTGTTATGAACTAAGTTGGATCTCTCCTTTCTACTCTTAAGGTTACAAGCTCTTCTTGTAATCTATGAAGCTCATTCTCAGCATGTTTTACCCTAGTTTCTACCATGAATAATTTTCCTTTGATGGCAATCAATTTAGACTGTGTTGCAATGATATCACTAGGAATATGAAATAGATTTTTCCTAACTTATCTTGTTTGTAATAGTATATCCAACACACATTCATGTTCTTTAGGAGTCATAGAGGTACCAGCTATCATTTGAGCATCTTTGGCTTTAGAAATATCAGTCGGTGGCACAACAGGTACATTAAAAGATTTAAGCACCACTTGGAATGATGCAATGTTCTTGGAAATTTGTTATGACCATTTGGCCTTTCCTCCTAACTACAATGATATCTGTCCATTGGCAGGAATTGTTGAAATGGTTGGCCTAATTGCATCATGAATTACTTTGAATAAATTGGCCTCTTCTCTACTTCCCCAACTGATGGTTTCTGCAATTTGTTGTAGATGATTCATTGAAGGTCTATAATCTTGCAGTGGCGATGATGGAACTTTTGGTTGCTACTACTATTGTTCTATGGATTGGGTAGTCTCCTTAGTGCTTGGTTGTTCTTCTAATTGGTCCTTTTTGGGAGGTACTAGTTTAAGCATTTCGGCATAGGAAGCATTTTGTGCCTTCCTCAATGCATCATTTGTATACCCTTGGATACCAGCTCATTTACATAACTTCCGGATAAGGTAAGGAAATGGAAGTGTTAACTTCCCTACCTTCTTTTCTTTGAACTTCCTTTTGATTTCTGTGAAGTAGAGGTGAGCGATGTTTGCATTAAATTTTTCCATTAATATTGCACTCCCTCTAGCTACATATGTAGAGATTCGATTCAATGTCTTAGTAGAAAACATGTGATAAGTGCCAATTTTGAAATATATCTTTTCTTCTGTAGTCAATTCGCTATATTCTTTATCTTCCTTACCATATGCCTATTGTAACCATAGCTTCCTAGAATTTGTGTTAGATCTGGTTAATATTTGTGTCACCTTTGCTCCTTGATTAGGCACATTCAATACCTCTACAATTACCTTAACTAAGTAAGATATTGAGATTCCTTCAATTTTGACTCTAGCATTACCTTCTTGATTTTTCCAAAATTGGAGTATTTCTTCTAGATACCATTCTCTGTTATTTGTTAGAGTAGACCACAAAGGAGATGATTAAAGTTGGGCCTTAATAGCTTCTAGAGAAAATTCCAAGAATGGACCAAAGTTAAGTTTCACAATTACTGTCGACATGATGGAGTTTTCCTGAATAGCCTAAAGGCATTCAAGTGATAGTGTAAGTTGCTATCCCTAGATAGGTGTTGGTGGAACATTCACTTCTACTTGAGTAGATTACTCTATGGTAGGAGTTTGTTAATGAATACTAAAGGATTGTGCTTCCTACTCTCCTTGTTCTATTTGTTGATCTTGCTGCTTGCTTGTCCTCTTCCACCACCTCATGATCTTTTGCTTACCAATTGTGGGAGTTCTCCTTGTGCTCCTCTTTTTGGGGCCATCTACAATCAATCAAGGATTTGAAATTACTAGAATATTCTTATGAATGGGCAACAATTTGATACCCTACTCATACCTTTAGTTATATCAAGTTCTTAGTTTTTTATGATCGTAGAATTAGAAAATTTTCCAATAACAACCCCATTAGTACTTTAAATGAATGGTATGATCAATTAGAAGTCTTCTTAAGGTGGTTTTGGCCTTAACATGAGTGATTTACTTTAAAAATTCTTAATATGTTTCCATAGACTTACCCCTATAATACCTTCTAGTTGTTAGCAATTTCAAAAAAAAAGTAACTTAAATTTTCCTTATAGGAAACCCACACATCCCCCCCCCCCCCAACTAAGGTGATCACTCTAGGATCATGTAGATTCGAAAATTACACAAATCAAGGTAATAATGAGCTAGTTAGGGGCATTAGAAGTTGGACTGTCAGAGGTTTGGGCTTCAAAGAAAAATCGACAACTCCCTTCTTATGAAATTTAGAAATGAAATTTTTTTTGTAACTCCCCCATGCTAAATATAGTATTTATGTGTGCGATATCGTAAATGCAACATTGTAGATGCAATATTGTAGGTTCCTACGATATTGTAGATACAATGTCACCATAGAAAAATCAAAATTTCTAAATGTTTTTCTTGGAAAAAATTGAGTCCCATAGGATAGTTGGAAGATATACATCATGTTGAAAGGGTCTTGATATGGAGATGATGCTTCAGTTGTGAAGAATAAGCATTGAAAGTCTATGATTAAAGAATATTGGGCTATGAAAGTATATGAGGTATTGATGGAATGGATGAGAAAGACAACATTATTGTGCTATTAGAATGGATAGGGTGAGTGATATGGAAAGTATTTATTTTTATTTATTGAAATTGGAAGGCTCAAGATGATGTGGAATCACTTGGCAAGTATAAGATACAATAGTTATACAAGTGGTTCCTCCCCAAAGTAGGCTCTAGCCATTAATGCCCTTGTATAACTACACCTAAAAGTGTCCTTGGGTGCTTAAAAAGTTGAATGTAATGCATATCTATTTAGAAAAATAGACATATCAATACCACCAATTTGGAAAAATAACTCTATGTTACACAAAATCATAAGTTATGATTATTCAAATAGTGAGATGAAATGGTTTTAGAAGGGATTGCAAAAATCGGCATGTGAGCTATCTTACCATAGGCATAATGAATTCTTGTGTTTTATTAGTGATTAAGTAATGAGTGATGAGGTACCCCCTACATCCAACTATATGAATCACAAGCGTTCACACATGATTCGGTCAATTTCATGGATGGGACTAGTTGTGTATTTAGCTTCTTAAGCATTGATTACAATTTGCTGTCTTCCCACTTGGACTAGTGGTAGCTTTATCATGTATGAATTAGTCTAGAGTGAGGCATATGATTCTTGATGTTATTTTAGCCTTATGCTACTCCTAACAATAATAGAGAAATCAATTACTTAATCTAATTAACAACATAAAGATAAAGTCTAAACTAGCCTATGGGCGATGAATGTTTGTTCCCAGCTCATAGTACGCATCTTGAACCCATGTATCCACTACTAGGATTACCAAGCACTATGCTACTAGATAGAAAAAGCAATAATGTTATTGGGATTACCAAGAGAATATGTGTTTTTGCTCGAAATTTGTCACGCTCATTCCACTAATTCATTAACATGCATGAAAATGTAAATATTAACTAAGTACATGGAATATAAATTGCATTAAAAGTAAATTTAATCTAAGTCAAAGTTTTGCAATGAATAAGAATCAATCTCTATCTTATTGCCATTTATGGAACGTGTCTAGGTACACTGCCACTCAAATAAGACACCGTACAACTAACTCAGATCCATAATACAAGCACTCACTAACTATTCTCTAGGATTAAGGAATAAAATTGCAAGAGTTTGACTACTCTATTAAGAAAAGAATGCTAATACATGGCAAATGCATGCATATTTATAGACTTTATTGTGGAGTTGCATCAACGGGGCCTCATAAATGTAGCAAACGCTACGTCGATGTGGCCCTATCAACAAGGGCTCATCGATGTGACACTTTGATGCTTCATCATACCGCCATGACTAAATGAAAACTCATCCTTGAGTTTTTTTTTACAAAAATGGGAAGGTATAGGATTATTGACTAAGACTTGACATAACAAACTGACATAACAAAACTGAGTGCCACATTAGAAAATCACAAAATTTTATTCTAGTGGTTGCATACAAAATGAGTGACAAAAAGATTAGACAAACATTAAAGACTAGAAAATTTGCATTGATCTTCAAAATTCTGTTGAAGATGATTCTTCTTATTGCCACTAGTGATGGCAAACTTCCAACCTTGATATTATGTTGATTCTTCTCTAGTTATGTAGAAAATTCTTAAAGGATGGATAGAAATTTCTTCTCATCATCTCATGGATCTAGTAAACATGTGATGCTTGAGCTACTATCTTGTATGTGCTACAATTTTTCTATGAACGTATCCTTTGTTGTCCTCCTCTTGGCTTAATTTTCATGCTTAGCAAAAGTCCTTCTTCTTTAGACATTTCTTTTAGCATCACTTGTAGTCACCAAAGGATCAACATTAGTTTTGGTAAATTTTCCTTAATAATTATTCCTTTTTAGATCCCTAGCCCTAGCCCCCATGACTAATGAGCATCCCTAGTCCTCATGACTAATGAGCATAACTTTAAAAGTGCACAAGTTTTCAAATAATTGAAACCAAAGGTCTGATTCAAAAGATGGCCAAGAAATATTAATGGATATGGAAATAGAAAAGTAGGAGAAATTAATGAAATATATGAGAATTAGTCCCAAAATTATGCATAAATTCAGAGAAACCATCACTGATGTTCTGAGAGATGTGAAGGTTCATTCAAAGCCATGATCAACAAAAGTTATGCAAGTGGGTCCTTTCCAAGGCAAGCTCCTACCATAATGCCCTTGCATAATCACTTCTATAAATGTCTGTGGGCACCTGAGAATTTAAATGTAGACCATGCCTTTATTCCAAACAACACATAATTATCATGGTTGGGATGTTGAATGATACTACAAAAGACCAAAAGGCTCATAATTGCATGCAGTAGTGAGGTGAATAATGGGATGAGAAAGGATTGTAGGGATCGGGATGTAAGGTACTTAACCATGTCCACAATAGGTTCTTGTGATAAATCTAATTAAAATGCTCAACATACCTATCCGTCCAAGTTAGACCAAGTCTATACCATGAACAGTGACCTTGCATTAATTTGTTCTTTCCTACCAATCACAATGAGTCCACAACCACCTCAAAGAACAATCATCACTCCAAAAAGAGAAGAAAAGAGAAGAAGGAAGGAAGGGCCTTAGTTAGAGGGTCATCCTCAGGAATGGATAACATGTGTTTCCAATCCAATAACTAATGCTTGTAGCCCATTATTGTGTCTAAGGGGCATGCTTTGAATTCCCATTATTGTTTTCTCTCTCTCTCTCTCTCTTTTTCTTCTTCTTATTCTTTTGTTTTTTTGTTTGTTTTTATGGAAACCACCACATCATGAAAAGGAGTGATGATATGTTCCAAGAGGAGTCATAAACCACATGAAGGAAGATAAGAAGAAAACCCAAAAAGTCCCCTTAAGGTCATACCCTTACCATTCCCACTAGGTCATTTCCTCTTTCTTAAAGGTATAGTGATCATTGATTAATTTTCATTTTATGAAAGAAGAACCATATTGTTTCCATGAAAAATACCTTTTATTCAGGGAACTAGATGGATGGATGAGATGGTCTCACTACTTTACACAATTACTTACCCAATNCGGATGGATGAGATGGTCTCACTACTTTACACAATTACTTACCCAATCATCTTGATAGCATAGAACAAAAACCCAACACATAGTATTGACTTCTGCATCATGACTTGCCAATATTATTAATAAAAACATGAAATACATTTATAAAAAATAAAGTGAATGACTTAGGAAAAGAGAAGATTATAAAGAAAAGAAAAGAAAAATATTAAGAAATGGAAAACATATGAATAATTAGAAAGTTTTGGAAGAAATAGGAAAATGATAAAAAATTGTAAAAAAAAAAGGTGAAAACTACTTCTTAGCTCTTGAACTAGGATGGAGCATCTCCCCCATGACTAATCTTATGGCTGCACATTTGAGAGATGGATTGCACAATCCCCTGGTTATACACCATCAATTTACCATCTATCACCATTATTACTAATTTAATTAATCATGTGGTTGCACATCTAACATTGGTGATAGTCTTGTTTGGATCATTCAGAGATGTATCTTCATCTAGACTTGAAGGTATTTCTATTTTTAGGGGTCAAGATGTGTTTGCTTCTTCTTCTTTCTTTTCTATTTTAATTCTTGGATCTCCATGTTTAATATCCTCTTTTGGTGTATAATCAAAGTGTAAGATATCTATGTCTAAGTCCTTTTTTTGGTTTGTTGTCTTAATTCTAGAACTAATAAGCAAATCGATTGCTTCCATGCATCTTTGAAATAGTTTTATATTCTCATTTTCAAGCCAATGGTTGTCTTCTGGTTTAGTGGCTACTACATAAACTAGTTTTTGCTTACGCACTTGCTCCTGAACTTTATGGTGGATTAGTGTAGGGGTTATGTTAATATTTCAAACGTTTGGCCCACAACTACATCCTTTATCATGATTAGTGCATGGATTCTTCTAACTCTCCACAATGCTAGATTCATCACTTTTGTTAGGTGTTGGAGGAACGATGGATGTTGGTCTTTGCATAGGATTGGAGGACATTGGTTGTGAGAGGAAGGGTGTTGCACTTGATTGGAATTTTTTTGGTTTGGATGATTTAGTAGGTCCAAAAGTGTTATGCTTATGCATGGAAATCATCCTAAAGAAAGGGTGTTTTCGAGATTATGGTGGAGATCTACTTCCATTATCATTTCTATGTATGTTCAGAGCACAAGTGGCATTCATTCGTTGATGTTGTGGTGCTAAACCTTTCTGTGTTGTTGGAGGTGACATATGGTGGAGGTGAGTATGAGAATATTGAGGGTATGATAGAGGATGAGAGGCATGAGGTGATGATCCTTCAGAAGATGTTACAGGTTAATGATATTTTGGAGAGTGGTAGTAGTGATTTGAGGTAGAGGAAGTAGAATCAATCGAGGAAACATTTTGTTGAATGTAATATCTATACATGTCTAGCTAGCAGTAAGGGAATGCTAGTTTGATGATGGCCTCCCCCACGAATGTGGGTTTTTCCACTTCGTTTAATAGTAGTTTTGAGGCTAATAAGAAGTCCCATTAGGATAGTACGATTGGTTGTAGGATTTTCTATGATTACCTTATTAGAAAGGTAATTTCCTAGGAATTTGCTTTTGTATGAATTTGGGATTCAATGAAAAAGCCCAATACTCATGTAGATGGAACATCACTGGGCGATAGCCCTTTGGATGATCATATACACAGATGTCACATCCATCATCTTCTTCTATGGTTGAGTCTATAGCCTTTTCTTCTACAACTATTTTTCCATTTTATCAATAAGTATTCCTAGCTATTTCTTGGTTCCTTTCCTTCTTTTGTTATGATCACTTGATTTGTTTTGCATTACTCTCTCCTCTATGGTTTCTACACAAGTTGTAAATTTCTCATTTGTCCATTTTAACATCTTATCTAACCTTGCTTCAAGCTCATTGATATAATTTTGTATTGATAAGGTTTTTTGTGAAATCACCTCATAAAGAGCTACCTATTTTTCCTTATCATAGATATGGGCCTTCTTCTTTTGAAGAGTTGGATCCCAATGATATTTCTCAACATTGTCCCATTTACATAGCTCTCCTTCTTCTTTTGCCACATGCTCGATTAGCTTTTGGATCTAATGGATTCCTAGTTCATATAATTGACCTTGAGCATACATTCCAAGGGTTTCTCTCATTTGACTATGAAGCCCATCTATGATGTGGAAAAGTTGCTCTTCTTGAGAGAAACCGTGGCCTAGACATTTATTCAATAGAGAATAGTATCTATCTAGGGCCATATCCAAGGGTTCATGTTATTCTTTTTTCCATTCTTAGATTCATTTCCTTAGGTTGGACACCCTTGTATAGGTTTGGCATTTCTTGTTGAAGAGTTCTAGCATTGTGAACCACCAATGGATTGAATTTGGTTCCAACAATCCATACCACACTTTCAATTTATCTATTAGTATTCTAGGAAAGAGCTTAAGCTTTTTCCATCCACTTTCAATGTTTTGTAAGATGCAAACATCATTGAAGACTTGCAAATGATGTTGTGGATCAGAATCATAGCCTCTCGCAAATTTAGAGATGTTATTCATATTAAGACTTTTAATGTGACTTTCCTTGAAATGCCTATGGATTATTTTAACTACCTTTGTGATCTGCATCATGCTCTTAATATCTAATAAGGTTCACCGTCATTAGACATGCCATGGTGAAAATTTCTATTGCTATTTGTCTGATTGTGACAATTTTGTCTATGCTCATTTTGATGCCTTTGATTTTTCCCTTGGTTTCAATTTCTATTTTTACTTCAACCCCATAGTGGAGCTCTATCTTTATACCTACATTCAAATTCTTCAAAACTAGATGTTGAAAAGGAAGAGAAAGATGAGGAACTGGGAGAGTCAACATGGCTTTTATAGTATTCCCCATACTCCCATGATTTATCTTTTCTAGGTTTTGAGAAGGTCCTAGGCCTTGAGGCCTCCCTTGATCTAGGACTTACTTCATCTCCTCTAGGATTGTTTGCCTTAGGTTAATGTAGTCCTTGAGTGTGATCAAGGTGGTTATGAACATATGAAACCCCTACGTAAGGTTGATTTCTCCAATTTTCTTCAATATATATCTCATTAATTCTCCAATGAATGTTCTATTCATACGATGCATTATCTCTTTATTGTGAAAGATACATCTTGGTTAGTTAATGATGTGTGTGACTTAATATTTTCTGAAAGATAAATCGTTAATGCATTTATAGCAATCATGTATGATATAACTAATCTATATAACTAGCACCATCCTTGGCAACAACACCAATGATGAGCAATGATGTACACCCTACACCCAACCATATGAATCATAAGAATTCATGCATAATTTAATCAAATTCTATGGATGGGACTAGTTGTGCATCTATATTGTTAAGCATTGATTGCATTTCATTGCCTTCCCACTTGGACTAGTGGTAGCTTTGTTACATATGATTTATTCCATAATGAGGCATATGATTCTTCATGTTGTTTTAGCCTTATGCTACTCCTAATGATAATAGAGAAGTCAGTTACTTAATCTAATTAACAACATAAAGATAAATTCTAGACTAGCCTACAGGCAATAAGTGTCCATTCCTAGCTTACCACACATGTCCTGAACCCACATATTAACTACTAGTATTACCAAGCACTATGCTACTAGGCGAACCAAGCAATAACGCTATTGGGATTACCAAGCGAATATGTGTTTATGCTCAAAACTAGTCACACTCATTCTGCCAATTCATTAACATGCACGGAAATGTAAATATTAACCAAGTACATGGAATATAAATTGCATTAAAAATAAATTTAATCAAAGTCAACATGTTGTAATGAATGAGAATCAATCTCGATCTTATTTTCATTCATGGAATGTGTCCAAGTACATTGCCACTCAAATAAGATGTCATATAACTAACTCAGATCCACATTGTAGGCACTCACTGACTCATCTCTAAGATTACAAAATAAAATTGCAAGAGTTCAGCTACTCTATTGAAAAAATAATGCTAATACAAAGTAGAAGCACACATATTTATAGACTTTATTGTGGATCTGCATCGACAGGGCCTCATAAACATAGCAAATGCTATGTTGATGTGGCCCCATCGATGAGGAACACCATGTTGATGGGGCTGCATCAATGGGAACCCATCGATGAGGCCACGTTGATGCAAGCCCGTTGATGCAACACTTTGACACTTTATCATTAAAGTAATCATTAGCCTTTCTATCCAAGATTCAAACTAAGTCTAAACCACATTCGAATGACATTGCATTGTTTCATCTCTTAGAATTACAATTGTAAGACTATCAATGTTACAAAGAGTACTGTCACTTGGCGTATTATCCAAGTGACGAGTTTATTCATAGTACTTTATTTTTATTTTTACATTTTTGAGAAGTTGCCTACCTTTAGGCATGGATAACATGCCTTTCTAGTGGGACCCCCAAAAATTTATTCTGTGCTCTTTTATTTGTTAACTATGTCAACCTTTTTTAGGTAGCGCGTATTTTACTCTTACTCCTATTTTTCGTTATATCTACAAGGATATAATACAACCTTAATAACATGATAGAACTTTACAATAATAATCCAAAAAGAATCCACAAGTTCCCTTAATGTCACACCCTTTTCATTCCCCCTTAGTTCTTCACTTTTCTATCTAGGCATAATGATCACAAGTTTATTCTTAATTTGATGATGGAAAGAATATCATTATGGCCATGGTAAGAACTTCTTATTAATGAAATGGATGGATGGATGATGTGGGCTCACTATGCAAATAATTAGTCCCTTATGACCTGATTTCATAGATAAATTTTCACCTTATTGGACTGCATCTTGCTTTTATTTAAGGTGTTTTATTAATGATCAAAAATTATTTATAAAGGGTTTGAAAAAAAGTATAAAAGAAATGGGGAATATGGTAAAAATTATGAAAAAGTATAAAGAAAGGAAAATAATAAAGAATTGAAAATATTAAAAATGTAAAAAATTAAATAAATGAGACAGATAAAAGAATAAGAAAAACTATAAAACACTATAAAAATGAAAAGAATTACAAAACAAAAAAAATAGAAAAATCACTTATTAATTCCTAAGTCATGATAGGGCATCTCCTCCATGACTAAAATCTTAGGCAAGTGTTTAGAAAATGCTCCCTAGATCTCTTGGATCATACACTTTAGATGGTTCTCTTACCATCTTTGGTGTTTTTACTTTTTTATGATTATTCCATGTGATCTTGATGGTAGTTGAGTTTTGATCATTTAAGTTCTTGTTTCCTTTCCCACCAGTATGTATTCATGAGTTAATATTTTTGTTTCCAAGTCCTTAGTTGGAGTCATTTTGTTCAAGTAGGAATTAGTAAGTGACTCATGTGTATCCATGCATATATTTGATAAATTAAGGTTCTCAATTAGTGGCCATGAGGTATCTTTTGGTGTTGTGTCTTCTACTCTTCTTTTTGCACACATTTGTGTTTCATTATTATTTTGGATTGATATGGTATCTGTGTTAGTATTTTGAACGTTCTGTCCACTATTACACCCTTTTCTTTTAATAGTTATGCATACAATTCTTTGTGTATGGATGGCTCCATGTTTGTTCTCTCTCAAGATCTCCATGAATAAATCTCTCATGTTTAGCATAGCATCAATGGTACTAACCCATGCCCTCCCCATGATGATTCGGCATTCCTTATTAGTATCCTTTAGATTGATCATGAAGAAATCTACTGGATAGGAATACCTATTGATAGTGATCACTATGTCATCAATCTATCCCAAAGGGATGGTAAAAAATTGACCTACAAGCTCCAACCTGATGTTGCATTCCTTGAATGGCGGTAGGTTTCATGTTTGATCTATGATATAGGAGATTAAGTTGACTTTAGAACTTGAATCTAGTACAACTTTGCATAGTAGATTCCCAGCTATCCATAGATAAGTTAAAGAGACTCCTAGGTCAATTTGCTTTTGTAGGAGTGGCCTTGCCTTAATCCAATTAATAAAAATTGCAGTCAGCATGATAGTCCATATTTTCAAACTTGATGATGTCAAAAGCTTGTTAAGAGTGAGAAGATCTATTTTAGGAGAAGATGGTCTTGATGAAGCTCCTATGTTGCCATCCTTCTTTGGACTCCTCCTAAAGAAAATATGTTTCTTTATTTAGCCCTTAGCATTATTGAAGAGACCTTATATTTGTACATTTACTACCATTATAGCCTTCTTCTATTGTGGTTGTGAGGGTAGTTCACCTTACATTGTGGGTGGTGGCACTAGTAGGAAGGGATTTGGATTGGGATTTGAAAGATCAGCTACTTGTGAATGCACATGCAAGTTTAGATTAGCCCTTGGTGACATTAGTTGGTGGTATGTTAGTGGATGGTATTGTGGATTTTGAATAGTAACATTCACTAGTGAGATTGGACATTGGACATAGTATCCATAGGGATCAAGTTGTTGGTACAAATATTGTTAGCATAGTGGTGGCATGACCCATGATTACGATTGCTTCCACTGCTAATGGTAGTGTTCCTACAGCTACAGCAAGGCTCCACTAGGATAGTATGTTGGTTGAGGTTTTCGTTTGTAGTTATCTTGAGGATAAGGTAACTGTTTGGGCATTTTCTTTTGAACAAGTCATGGGTTAAGTGTGTATGCCCCAGTTTCTTGCAAAATGTACCATGACTAGACAACATCCCTTAGGATGTTCATACTGGTATATGGTGCAACCTTCATCATCTATAGAGCTAGTGGCTAAGTACCTAGCTACTGAAGCAACTTTGCCCTTTTGTCCAAGTTCCTTCTTCTTCTTTTTGTCTTTGCCTCTATTGAGTGCTTATTCTACTTTNTTCCAAGTTCCTTCTTCTTCTTTTTGTCTTTGCCTCTATTGAGTGCTTATTCTACTTTCTCCTTCACAATCTTTAGTGCTTTTGTACATCATTCATCTACTAAATCCCACATTTTCACTACTTGTGTTGCTACAATAGCAATACATTTATGAATTGGTAGCATATCTTCCTTGATGACTTGGTTCAAAGTTTCTTCCTCTTGGGTATCACATACATGTGCATCATTTTTCTGGATTGATGGATCCTTCTTGTATTCTTTAGCTAATTTCCTTTTTCTAAGTTCTTGTTTTTCTTTTGCCACTTGATTGATGAATGTTTGGATCTAATGGATAGTTAATTATGATAGTATTTCTTGGGCATAAACCCCAAGGATCTCTCTTGTTTTACTTCTTAGCCCATCTATGATGTGCCTTAGCTATTCCTTTGATGAAAATCCATGGCCTAGACATCTGTATAACAATGAATAATGTTTACCCATTCCTGCATCAAGGATCTTGTGAGTCCCTTGTTTCCAATTCTAGATTTGCTTCCGTAGGTTCAACACTTGTGAATATGTCTCATATTTTTCATTGAAAATTTCAAGCATGGTACTCCAGTGTCTAATAGATTCAAGTTCCAGTAACCTCTACCAACTTGCTGCTTCCTTTACAATTGTTCTAAAATATAGCTTCAATTTCTACCAACCACTTTCTATGTTTTGAAGGGCATAAGCATCGTGGAATGCTTGATAGTGATGCTAAGGATCAATGTTGTAACCTCCTTCAAATCTAGGCATGTTATTCATATCTAGCCATTTAATTCGGTTCTCCCTCATGTGCCTAGTTGATATGTGGACTACTTCGTAAATGTTGATCATGTTTAAGGTTTCCATAAAGAGTTCATCATCATGACCAGGTTCATAAGCTCTGTGGTAGCAATGACCCCTTCTATGCTCATGCCTCTCTTAATCCTCTCTTCTCTCTATATGTCTCCTTCTTTCATACTTCTCATCTTTTAAATTAGAATACCTTGAGTATCGATCATGATGACCATGAGATCTTCTTTTTTCCTATCAAAATCTTGGTACTTGTGTTGTCTTCTATCATAGTTCTCTAATGATTATGATGAAGCAGAGGAGGTAGCAAGAGAATGATGTTGGCTAGTTCTCTTTTGATGACTCTTATGAGTTTTCTTTTAGGGCTTATCAGGATCCCTTGGCCTAGAGTCTCACTTGTATCTTGAGTCAGTAGCCTCCCCCTTATGTGTCTCTACCAGAGTAGAGTGAAGTTGGGCTTTGATAGGTTCTTCTAGTCTGATGATAGGTGTCTTTGATGGCTCCTCATGATTTTGGTGGAGTTATTTTGAAATGAACTAATCAACATCAAGTTCTTCTATGACAAAAAATGTGTTCGCTTGCTTCCCTTTGGTATGAGCATGCTTAATTTCCATAGTAGCATCTCTTTTTATCTACTTCATTGTAGGTTTGTAGGGTCTGGTCATTTTTTGAGTCACATGATACCCTTCTTGAATTTGGTATAAGTGCATTCCTCTTAGAGTAGTTTGTAGCATGTTTAGTGTTGCACATTTAGGAGGTAGAACTATGTTGCCTTGTATATCTCTCAACCTCATTTGTTTGTCCTAATGGAATATGAAGGTGAAGTTTAGATGGTGTGGATTAGTGTGAGCATAAGTAATATGTGTCTGCATTGGCATTCCACAGTCTTCTTCATCAACAATTCTATCACTACTCCTTCTTGTATCCTTGTTAGGTGATTATTGATCATTATGTGAAGCCATGTTATCATTTTCTAATGGTTTCTGTTAAGTGTGCTTTATATTAAGGTTGTGAATATTTGAGTTAGGTTTTGATACAACAAACTTTGGAAAATTAAATACTTAGTATAATATTGACTTATCCCTGATAATGGCACCAATGATGAGCGATGGAGTATCCAACACCCAACCATATGAGATACAAGTGTTCATGTGCAATCTAATCAAACTTTGCAAATAAGGCAATGTGATTATACCAGTAATTAGTTAGCGTTCACAATCGTTATCTTCCCACATGAGATAGTAAAATTAGTGTGTATGGTTTAACTCACAGTGAGGTGTATGATATTGATGTTGTATTGGCCATTAAGCTCCTAGTAAACATGAAGTGAAAGTGAAAGTTTCTATATCTAAGTAATAGCAAAAAAAATCTAACTAGCCTATGTAATGAGTAGTCAGTCCTGAACTTTCGATCATACCTTGGACTTCATGCAACTACTACTAGGATTACCAAGCACCTCACTACTAGGTGTACCAAGTGATAGTACTACTAGGTTACCAAGTAGTAACACTTACATGCTCGAGATTAGTTATACTCATTCTGCTTAAAGACATTAAAAGTAAATTGCAAGAAATGATAAACATTAACTATGAAAATAGTAAACAATAACAAAAGTAAAACTAAGTGTTGTTGTAATGATGTAGAGTAATCTTGATCTTTATTGTCGGTCATGCAATGAATCCAAGTACATCACACTCAAATAAAGACTCCATTTAATTACAAAACATCATACTACGAGCAAACACTGCTAAGTATGGAATTCAAAAAAACAAACTAAAAGAGTTTTATTACAAGGCTATCAAATCTACTACAGATCCATGCACCCAAGTGCTACTTATATAGGCTAGCACACATCCTACAATATCATTTATATGATAACGTATGCTAAGATATGATAATGTATCTATGATATCATAGATATGATATCGTAACAACGATATTGTTGACTCAAAATTTTTGGATTTATCAATCCTTGACTCCTATGGTTAAGTGTAATTGAGGTACATAATTAAATATTATTAAAATATAGAAAATTATCTATTTAAGATAAGATACAATGAAATAAATTCTATGCTAGTCTAAACAATGAGCAACCATTCTCAATTCACTATACATATCCTAAACTTATGGTATCCACACTAGGTTACCAAGTGTCCACTACTAGGCATACCAAGTGATCATATTATTAGGATTATCAAATGATAACGTAGTTATGCATAGAATTGATCGTACTCATTCTTCATATTTAACATATATTTTAGAATTAAAATATTAACTAAGTACATGATCATATTATTGGGATTACCAAATGATAATGTAGTTATGCATAGAATTGATCGTACTCATTCTTCATATTTAACATATATTTTAAAATTAAAATATTAACTAAGTACATAAAAGAAAATAACAAAGAAAGTAAATTACTAATAGGAACATATTAAACTAAGTAAAAATATTGTAATAAAGGTGAATTAATTTTATTTGTATTATTTTCATGAACTATGTCTAGATATAAGATCACTCAAATAGGATTTCATTTAATTAATTCAAGTTCACATTTGCTAGTTATTTCTAAGGCTATGGAATCAAATTACAAGAGTTCTACTATGATGGTGACTAAATGGTATATTTAATGTGGTAGGTAGGGAGTATTTATATACTTTACCTACACCAGATACATCGTATCTATGATATTGTAGATGCATTGTTGTACTTGAATTGTTAATTATTCATCATATCCTTACAATTGACTAAAAATTCATCCTTCAGTTAAGTTAAATAAAAATAGGACAAATTTTATTACAAAATTGTAGAGGCAACTTTATTAATGAATTAACTTAACATGAGCATCACATTACATCATCTATTTGAGTACTTTACAAAAATGAAAAATTACTGGACATACTTAAAAAAGATTAAAAAATTGATAGATCTTAAAAAACTTGCTCTAGTAACAAGTCTTTATGTGGTTCCTAATGGAAATGGTTCCTCTTGATTTGGTGGTTCTTACAATTGATTAGCATCTTTCCCATCCATGAAAAAATGATTAAGAGTGGCTTGATATTTCTCCAAGTCTATATGTGGATCATTGATGATCCTAGTTATGTTGGTCATGTTTTTGGTTGTTGGAATTTTCCATGAATATAGCAAATTAGAAAAGATCTTATTTGCTTGAATAAACCAAGCAACAAACATCCTTTCTTCAATATCAAATACTCTAATGTTTTCTTTAAGCTCTTGGTAATCTATCATTCATCTTGTTGGATCCTTTGTGACATCACATTACCTAGTGTAGTGGGTTCAAAGGATTTCTAGCTTTATTATTACTGCTTATAATTTCATATTTATTTCATGATCAAACAATATGAATGTTGTTATTACTTGCTTCTTCACTTTGTTCTATGGACAACAAGTTATCAACATGATAAAATTAGCATACCTAAGGTTATTAAGTTTCATATAGTGGGTCATTTCTTCTAATGGTAGATCTTTGACATTGATTTCCACTTGATGTATTCTTGAGACCCTGTTAAGGATGCTCTTTCACGTACTATTTAGATGTTTTTACAAAGCAGAATCGATATGAACTTGGAGCCTATGTGTGCTTTGTGGAACTTTGGTGTTGGGAAGTGCTTCCCCTTAATGCTTCTTGGTAAGCATTGATTTAATCATTTTTGAGTGGGATGTAATTGGGGCTCTTTTGACTACATTGTTTGAGCATCCAAGTATCCCATCTCACTTACAAATCTTTCTAATGAGATAAGAAAATGGAAGTGTTAGCTTGCCTCATTACTTTTCCTCAAATTGTCTCTTGATCTCTAGGAGAAGGAGATGGGCCATTTTTGCCAAATACCTCCTACTTAAAATGGCTCTTCCCCTTGCTATATAAGTTAAGATTTTTTTTAAGCACTTGGTGGGTTAAATGTGGTGTGTTCCTATTTTGAAATATATTTTCTTAGCCAGGGCTTAGAATCCCAATGTCTTGGTTTTATCTCCATAGGCTCTCTCCAACAATAAATTATTTGTTTATGTATTGGACATGTTAGACACCATAATTGTTTCTACACTAGTGTTGGGTAATATTGATGCTACAATAATAGCCTTAGTAGAATAGAACACTAAGATTGTTTTAATCTTAATAGTAGAGTTTGCTTGCCCATTGTGCCAAGATTGGTACATGTCAATGCACTAATGATTAAAATAACCCCAACGGATTGAGAACAATACAAGGCCAAGAAGGAAAAGCAAGCAAATTAGCACTTACTTGATCAATAAGAAGTAGATACCAAGATCAATTCATAGTTATTATTAAAAATTTATCCAACTTAGTTTTGTTTGCAAACACTATTAAGAGGCATGATAGACATGCTTGTTAAAATGCATTTTCAGGGTAATTCATCTTGAACTCCAATCTTGTGAACTCCATAATGCATGGAAAATTTTTGAAAACTAACAAAAAATATAAGAAGATACACATCTAACAAAACAATGTAGAGCAACTTACCTTGGTAGGTTTAGCCTATTTCTTCAAGTTCTTCTTGGCCAATGTACATGACCTCTCACCAAGGCTTATCTACAAAAGCCAAGATAATCATCCTACAAGAAAGTGTGTGTATATATATATATATGCTCAAAACTTCCATGTTTATTTTGCATAATAGGATCTAGAAGATTAGTAAATAAACAAAAACTTAGCCTCTTTAAGTGACTTCTAAAAATCATTAAAGATTAATATAACCACCTTTATCAAGTTGGATTGAAATGCAGATTTGCCTATATGTCTGAACAAAGCATCCTAAATGAAAGCTATCTCATTATTCAACATAAAATGTATTTAATTAACTGATAACAGCTCCATTGCAGGGGCCTTGTGTCTCCCGTTTTGAAGCTCTTCCTGTCCTTCACCACCTTCTCCATCGCTGGATGCTTAGCAGGTTAACTGTCTGCAGCCACAACCCACAACACAGCTACTTGAAATAACACACTGCTGACAAAAGGCACTCACATCAAGTAGTGAGGCGACGCAGTCTCAGGTGGACTTATTTACTGATCCCGAACGTTCTCATCCAGCTCTGAAATTCAACCTATGTAGTGCAAATTTTTTAATGACCGACAAGCTGGAAAACAACAAAATTCGTTAAACCGTTTCTCATCATTCTATTTATGAGCCTCTGAAATCCAACCTCTCTACTGCAAGTTTTTAATTACAGTCGAGAATTGCTGGGGATCACAAGAGCCAATCCCCGACTTTAGGTCAATTACTTGGTAAGCTGACTATAATTGAGTAATCAGCGAAGAAACTGCAGCAACTGCCCACTGCAACTAACACTATCATACGTGTTAGGGAAACTTCGAAGCAAGTTTGTGTGAATGTAGCTATCTGTGTTATAATTTTATAACAAGTCTGTGCTATAAGATTGAGGTAACTAAAACATATCAGCGAGAATCCGGTAATTAGTTAGAAACTAGTATTTTGCAGGATCAGATATCTTTAGAGTAACAGGCCTTAGGCCTTAGGGAAGTGGAACAGCTATGAGAAGTTCGTTTGGATCACACATCAATGCAGAATACATTAATTGTAAATCAACCAATGTCGGTTGCTTCACACATCAATGCAGAATACATTAATTGTCAATCAACTGATTTTGGTTGGTTCCATTAATGGTATTTCAGTAACATGACGTGGAATCACGCATATAACCATATTAATGGATGAGGATAACATGATGTATATGCTACATACTCAAGTGAACATCTCCCATGCTTGGCATATTAATGGATGAAGATAGTCCGATGTATATGTTGCCTGTTGAAGTCAACATCTCCTATACTAGGCATGGGGCCATGGTTACTAAGTTTAGCTGCCAAGATATAGTTGTTGAGGCCAACACCCCATGCTAGGAACAGGGCCATGAATATTAAATTCCATACAACCACTAAAAAAGTTATCTTTATTGCAAGATAGAGAAACAGAATAAAGACTTCCTAGGCCTAACACTAATTACGTAAGCGAAAATTCCAAACATTGCTATGATTATTATGGTTGTTTTTTTGGTAATTACCAGGAGCCACCTAGGAGGCATTGGACATTACATGGAGAAGGTGGGCTAGCAGTGGGCGTTTTGTAGGGATGTGCAATGTAGGCAACGCACATAACCAATGTGGGCAAGTGGCATAACCGACAACATGAAGGTGGTGGATGTAACCGATGACGACAAAGGTTACACTTGGTGGTGGTGGGACATGCAAACATGGGCATTTAACGTTAGTAGCGACCTATGAAAAGGAGGTAGCAGCTAGCTTAAGGACATGATCTAGAGATTGAGCCTCTCTCTCACCAGCAAACAAGAACAACGGGCAAATCATTAGAGGTCTTCTTATTAGCAGCAACGGCCTACAGTTCTTTGACAGCAGCAATAGACATGTGGTGTTGAATGATCAGCTATGGCAAAAGGCAACGTAGATGATCATCGACTCACGATAAGCAGGAATAAAGGTTAATGACGGCTATAAGTGATCCTACGGGAGCTACAACATAAGGTGTGGATGACTGCAAGTGGCTCTTCACTGTGATGGATCAGAGGTGGCATGCAACGCAAGCACCGTTAGCAAGGACGAGCAGTGACCAGAGATGAGTAAGAGCAATGGAAGTGACCATGGAAAACCGTGGTGTGCATTAGAGACGCGAACTATAGTGGTAGGCACATCCAAACCAACGTGTGCGTGGTGTTGAAGGTGATTGCAGTAGGCAGGTGGCAGACAATAGGGGTCTCTCTCTCTCTCTCTCTCTCTCTCTCTCCATGGAGGCTGATGAACCACGATATCGGGACCGTGATATCATATCCGCGATATCAGAGCTTTCCAAGCGATATTGGGCATCCAATATCGGGACTTGCCTCATTGCCTATAATTAAGAGGTGGGCGCACTTGGTTTTGGCAATTAGTCTTAGTCCCTTACCCAAACTCTTGCCCTTTTCCCTTTCCAGAGATAGAATTATTTTTGAGTGTCTGCAGTAGGAGTCATAAAGTGAACGGATCTTTATTTGAGCATTGTGTACCTGAGCACACCTTGTGTACGACAATAAAGATGAACTTTATGATAAACCTTGCAGCATTTGGAATAACTTAATTAATGTTATTACAGTAATTAATGCTTTCCTTAGTTAAATAATGTTCTTTCTCTCACCTTGTTAATCTCTCCTAAGTAAGCACACTCAGTACAACCACTTCAAGCATGCGTGGAACACTTGGTAACCCAGTAACAATTAGCATTTGGTAATCCCAGTAGTGTGGCACTAGTTCAGGATGTGTACAGTAAGTGGGAATGGATGTTGGTGTTAGGACTAGTTAGAGCGTAGCCAATTAGTTAAGTTAAGTTAGTTACTTAATTAGTTCACTTCTCCCTTTGTAGCACTAGGACATAAAAATATAAAAGTCATAAACAATCATATACCTCAAGTTTACTTAACCATACAATCGTGCCATACAAGTAAGCTTGAGAAGACAATGATTGACTAACCCGTCCTTGTTCCATAAAGCACATAAGCACTTAGTCCTTGGAATTCGATCGGATCGTGCGTGTATGCTCGTATTCGTATGGTTGAGCATAGGGATACCTCGTAGCTCATCATTGGTGCCGTTGATAGGAACCTTGTTGTTTGTATGCTAATTAGAACTTAGGAAATCTTTCTCATTGTTGGAACGAACCCTTAGGGTTGGTTATCTGACAATTATTAAAAAGAAGAATATTGCACACTGAATAGACAATCATGTCTCCTTTTTCTTACGAAAGTGCTTCACCACCTAGGTTTGATATAGAAAGCAATCGAAGGCGTAGTACACATGATGATGATCCGCCAATACCCCAACAGTTCTGTGTGGTATATGTTCATCCTGATGAATATGTACCAAACTTTACCTTTATCCTCCACCAGGATGAACAACTACGTTGGCGAGATTTAGAAGGTAACATAGGGTTACCTCTCGATCACTCAATCTTGAGCATGCTTTTTCGTGCTCTCACACGAATTAGCATGTAGCATTTACAAGTAGAATACATTGTGCATGAACATGACTCGAGAGAGTATTAACCCACGGAGGCACAACGTTAAAGGGACCTACAACAGGAGAGACATCACAAGTCTATGAGGGGTAAGTGGTACTAGGATGTCCCACACATCTTAAGTGAAAATGAGGGTGGTGAACCTACCTTAGGAGGTTTTCCACAAAATGATGTTCCTCCCGTTGACTTTGGTCAAGGTGTTATGTATCAGAACCTTCACTCAACCATCCATAATCCAAGTTTTGATATCAATAGACATAAAGGATCCAAAAAAGGAACACAAATGCATAATAAAGATGGACATTCTAATCATAATTGCGAGTGAGGCTACGGCCACTGAAGAGAAGGTAGCAGGCACCGTCATGGTGACAGTCCTCCTTCTTCTTTACCTTCATCATCTCCTTCACCCTCTCTTTCAAGATTTGGACACAGTCATAAGGGAAAAGACCTTGTGGATAATAGTAAGTGGAACGAAGGTCATAGACGAACTAGTCAAGAAAGGGGACGAGGGCATTCTAGAGAAACTCATCATGAAAGGAGGAAAGGTAGGGAACCACATAGGCATCATAGACACCATAGATAGTACGATCATGATGAACCCCTACTTGCCACCCGAAGTATGTTAGACATAACTGAGGCTGTTAGAGTTCCAACAAGGCACCAAAAAGATAGTAGGATCAAGAGATTAGACATGAACAATATCACACAATTTAAAGGAGGATACAATGTTGATTCTCAAAATCATCTACAAGCATTTCATGATGCATATGCCTTACAATACATAGAAAAAGAATGGAAAAAACTTAAGCTATTTTCATGGACACTGATCAAAGAAGCAGAAAGTTGGTACTGGTCCTTAGAACTAGAATCCATTCACAGGTGGAGTACCATGTTAGAACTGTTTAATGATAAGTATCAGACGTACTCCCGAGTTTCCAACCTATGTAAGCAAATCCAAGGATGGAAACAAGGTGGGCATGAACCCTTGAATGTTGCCATGGATTGATATTATGCACTATTACATTGTTGCCATGGTTACTCGTAGAGGGAACAGCTATGACATCTTGTAGATGGGCTTAGGCATGAAACCCGAAGAACCCTTGGGACCTATGCCCAAGGAAGGCTATCTGAGCTTAGGGCCCATCAAGTACAAAGATTATTAGAGCAAGTTGCTAAAGAGGAAGGTGAGTTAAGGAAAAGAGAGAGTGCAGAGGAATATAACAGAGATCCTTCCCTTCGAAATAAGGGAGTTAGATTTTGTGAGGATGAAGAAGAGTCACCACTTGAAGAGATGGTGAATAGGAAAACTTTATCCATTCAAAAAATTGCATTAGAAGTATTGACAAAGGTGGATCAAATGTGGGACTCCGTAGATAATAGATTTTAAACCATTCTTAAAATAGTAGAGGAGTCTAGAGAGCAAGGTAGTGAATGAGAAAAGAGTAAAAAGAGAGAAGCAGAATATGCACGCAACAAGGGTAAGGGAAAAGTTGCCATCATCAAAGAGGTTGTGGATTCAGATACGGACAATGATGGTGGATGTGAGATATGCCAATATGACCATCCTAAGGGATGTTTCCCTGTAATCTCACATATGCAGGAGTCTGGGATGTATGCACTCAACCCATGATTGAACAAAAGAAAAACACCCGAAAGGTTACATTATCCTCAAGGCAACCCAAGATAATTCCACCAACCCTTGACGTATTATCCAAGTGGAACTCCAACACAACCAATTGAGCAGTATCAACAGTGGCAATACCCACAATCATGGGGAATGCCACCACCACAGCAATAGTATCCTTACCATCAACCTAACCCGTATGGATATTACGTGCAGCAGTTGATCTCTCCATGTGACTCTACTAGTCACATCACTCCTTAGCTTCATTACTAAGCCTGTGAGTACTATAGAACTCCTTCTCCTAGGGGTGATGTTCCAAAAACATACTATCCTTCTCATCTAGCTACATCTCTTCCACCCATATCTCCATTACCACATGCTCTAGCTATGCAAGGTGAGCTCCTTATCCAACTGCAGCAACGTAATTCTACGAGGGCTGTTAACTCTCAATCTACTATTGGTTTCAACAACCGCATGAAGAAAAGACCTTTCTTTAAAACAAAAAATCCAAGTAAGTAGTTGCAATCACAAGCGGTTGATTCTTCAAATGCCTCATCATCACTTGAAACTTCAGAAATCACTTCAGCCCAAAAACCATGCTTAATGCACACGGTCATGTTGACTCATGTCATCACCGATTGAATAAAGGCTAGCCATCTCCCTAGGAAATTCTCTGATCTTGGGAGTCCTCTTATATATCTACAAATCGCTAGGAATGAATCGTGCAAGGCTCTTTTAGATTTAGGTTTTGGTGTCAAATTAATCTCCCAAGAAATGTACAAGGCTTGGAACTTGCCTCCACTAGAAAAGAGCAACATTAATCTAAAGTTGGCCGACCAGTCCATCACTATCCCATTAGGATTAGTGGAGGACATTGTTACCACTATTTGTGGATGGTCGTATCTAGCTGATTTCCTATTGATTTAGGTCAACAACAGTAAGGGGGACTTCCCAATCATAATGGGAAGAGCATGGCTAAGCATAATCGATGCATGCCTAGGAATTCGTGATCTTTCCCTAAAAATATCCAAGGAAAATACATTTGGAAAAATTGAGAATAAGAAAATTCCATGCATTGCATATAGTGACATAGGGTGCAATTACGTGTAGAAGTCCTAGTTCGTACAATGGTTAACCTTGCTTGCATGCAACTACTATGCACAAGTAACCAACATACAAAGATGCCTATATGTGGCAACCACAAGATAGGAAGGCACCCAGTGGCTGATAGCTGGCCAAGAGAGCAACTCAATTATATGCATGGAACCAACTAAGGGGTTGACTTTCACTTACATTAATAGCATAGATACATTAGAGTAACTCCATCACCAACTTTCAAGCCCTAACATTGGAAATATCAATTGGGGGAAGTTGGAAATCCTTGATAAGTTTAAACCTGAGCCCCTTGAGTTAAAATCGTTGCCCACTAGTATGGAATACACATTTGTCAAGAATGGAAAATCGGTAATCATTAATGCGAAGCTAGCTCCTCAACAAAAGAAAAGACTATTGGAAATGGTAAACAAATGGTTGAAAGCCTTTGCTTGGTCATATCACGAATTAACTATTATAGACCCTAGGATATGCCAACATAGAATTTACACTAACCCCTCCATGAAGCCTCAACGACAACTGCAGAGATGATTGAATCTAAAGCTTAAGCAAGTGGTTAAGGAAGAAATTGAACAGCTTCTAAAAGCTGGGTTCATTAACCCCATTGTTGACAGTGAATGGGTCAGTCCCTTAGTCATTGTGCCTAAGAAGGAAGGTAAATGGAGGGTGTGTATAGACTTCAGGCTACTAAACATGGCAACATTTAAAGACCACTTTCCATTGCCATTTTTCAACCAAGTATTAGACACCATTGTAGGGCATCACTACTATAGTTTTCCAGAAAGGTATAGTGGATACAACCAAATTCAAACAGCCCTAGAAGACCAAGCCAAGAATACGTTCACAAGTCCTTGTGGAACATTTGCATATAAATAGATGTTGTTTGGCTTATGCAATGCTCCTGCAACATTTCAATGATTAGTTCTAAGCATATTCCAACAGTGGATAGGAAATGGTGTGGAGGTCTTCATGGATGACTTCTCCACCTACAGAGCAAACTTTGATCAAGCCTTGGACTAGTTAGAGCAAGTACTAAAATGATGTGTAGAAACCAATTTAAGGCTTAACTGGCAAAAACTCCATTTAATGGTCCAAGAAGGCATCGTATTAGAGCATAATATTTTGAAAATAGGGATAGAGGTAGACCTCAAAAGGATCAAAGTTATCCAAGGAATTACCCATCAACTTGAAACTATAAAGGATATTTGGTCATTCCTTGGACACATTGGCTATTATAGAAGATTCATTGAGAACTTTTCAAAGGTTGTAAAACCATTGGTGGAACTAATGAAAAAGGATGTACCTTTCGAATGCACTAAGGAATGCCAACTAGCTTTCCAAACTTTAAAACAGAATCTCATAGGAACACCTCTTCTACAAGTTCCTGACTAGTCCAAACCATTCCACATAATGACTAACGCGTCCAACTATGCTTTAGGAGCCATACTTACATAGTTAGATGGCCTAAAATGTCCTTATTACATCCACTGTGCAAGTAGGAGTATTGTTGGTGCACAACTTAACTACACTAGAATAGAAAAGGAATTAATGGCTGTAGTGTTTTCACTAGATAAGTTTAGGCACTATGTATTGGGCTATAAGGTATTTTTATACACAAACCATAGTGTAATTTGGTTCTTGCTGAATAAACCAATGGTGAGTCCTCGCATCATACGATAGCTTGTAATCTTACAAGAGTTCGATCTTACAATGATTGATCATAAAGGCACCAAGAGCATTGTTGTTGATCATTTATCTCAATTGCGATGGGACAACATAGAGGATGAATATCCACTTTTTGATCGCTTTCCTAATGAACTTCTCTTTGTAGGTGTAATAACTAATCAATTGTCCATAAAGACAAATTGGTATAGTAGCATTCTCACCTATCTCCTTACACAACAAACACCACAAGGGTTAGACATTAAAAAGAAACAACAGTTTCTTCACTAAGCCAAGTATTTTATGGAAATCAACAAGAAACTTTATAAAGTATGTCCCAATGGCTTGGTCCGCTAGTGTGTTCCCAATATAAATCAACTACGAGTTCTCCAAGATGTTGATGAGGGTCCTTATGGGGGTCATTATGTTGGGAGATGAATAGCCATTAAAATCCTAGTTGCAGGATATTATTGGCTTACATTGTTTTGAGATGCCCATCATTTCATCCAATCTTGTGAGCACTATCAACATGATGGGGGAATGACTACTAGAATGGAGGGTCTACAGTAATGGCTTCAACCCTTAAAACCCTTCGACATATGGGGAATTGATTTTATGGGACCCATTACATCAATGTCCAATGAAAAAGCTTACATTGTTTTTGTCGTTGACTACTTTACAAAATGGACAGAAGTAGCCACCGTTACAAATTGTACATCATCTACCACTACATGATTTGTTCAACAATAAATTGTAAATAGGTTTGGTGTGCCTCGTGCACTTATTTCAGATAATGGTACACACTTCACAGGTGCAACTTTTCAAAAACTAATGCAACGCTTAGGGGTCAAGCATAAACTGAATACACCATATCACCCCTAAGAAAATGGTCAAGCTGAAGTCATCAATAGGGAGATTACGAAAATATTGCACAAACTATTAGCAAGTATAGGTGAGATTGGAGCACCAAACTGAACGATGCTCTTTAGGCATACCGCTCCACATGGAAACTCCCTATAGGCTACTCTTCCTATGAGTTAGTATACAGAAAACTTCCAATGCTTTCCATTTAAGTAGAACTTTGTACACTATCTATGGCATGTGACCTCAATCTTGACCTTAGTCTAGCACAAAAAGAATGGTTGATGAACCTTAACTTGCTAGATGAAAATCAACTAGTCACCCTGTCATCTAATGAATTGCACAAGGCCTTCAATAAATAACATCATGACTTAAGGATTAGGAAAGTTAAATATCAACTAAGAGATAAGGTTCTCTACTAGAATCCCACACATGTGCCACAATGCACTAAATTCCAAATGCTATGGGAAGGACCTTATATTATCTATGAAACTTTTCCTTTGGGATTCATAATGGTATTTAAACCTGAAAGCCCAGACAAGAGATTATTGGTCAACATTCAATAGACCAAACCTTTCCATGAGCCTAGGATAGCTAGTACTCATACTACCTCTGTTGGTGGACAACTCTGCTCTCTATTTCGGATCTCCTCCTTCCAACTTAGTCATGGGGAAGAGAGCTACCAATGCTAACCATTCCAAGCCCTTAGCTCTTTTTGTATTTTTTTTACGCATTTTTGTTTTACATATCTTTTCATATTTACTTATTTTTGTTTCACACCATTGTTACCATTTTTACTATTTCTTTATTTGTTTTTTTGATTTACTATCATTTATCATATAATAAGTGCTCATGATGGTGGATTGTATTATAATGAAATTGATTGCTAATGTTCAGTTTTTACCTTTGACTTTTGATGCTGATACTAAGATGTGGTTCTTTTGATAAAATAGGTAATGAGTCCATGTTGTCCATGTGTCCATTTAACTCTATGGTCTTCCTTGGCTTTGAAACTATATTGTCCCCTTTTCTAAATAAACTTGTTAATGAATTGGTGTCTTGGTATTCTTCAAACCAAGGAAAGACTTAATGGTTGAAAAGGGTACGACTTCAAGGGGATTTGATGCATTTGTGCTGATTATTCTTGTGGGTACTTGGATTTTTTTCATACAGTCTTCCACGATTATACTGTTAGCCAATTATTAGGAAGTTGATTGAATAAAAATAAGTCTTTGCATGGTGTGGTTCTCATGTAAAAAAAATGGCGAGAATTCAAAGCACACCCCTTAGACATAATAAAAAAACTGGGCTACAAACACTGGTTATGGCATTGGAAAGACATGTTACCCATGCCTGAAGGTTCCCTCTAACTAAGACCCTGTCTTGCTTCCTACTTTTCCATCTTGCTCTCCTTGGAATGGTGGTGACTTTTCTTGAAAGCATTCTTGTTGCTTCAGGAGGATGGATTGGTTAAGTGTGTTGATGCAAGGTCACTGGATGTGGTTGGTTTGAATCCATATTTGGAATGAATTCTACTCAGTCAGCTTAACCACACACTACACAAGGAACTTTATACAACCTTTCTCTTGGGATTCCATTCCATTTTCTCCTCTCCTTTCGTATTTCTAAACATTTTCCACCTTATTGTCATTTTTATCATTAGTCTATATCTTGGTTGATGCATTGTTATTCTTTGGTAAAGTCTTGTGGGTAAGTGTTTAACCATCATTTCCATATATCATTCGTAGAGCCTACAAACTCTTNATAAAGTCTTGTGGGTAAGTGTTTAACCATCATTTCCATATATCATTCCTAGAGCCTACAAACTCTTTGGTTTGTGGGTTTGTCAGGGCATAAGGGCATGGGCCTACTATGGGGAGGACCCACTGACATTCCTTTATGGTGCAATTGTTAAGTTCTTTCCCTTTAACATTCTTTGCAATCAGCCATTTCTCATTTCATCCCCATCCATGAAATCCATTTTATTAGCTTCACTGTTGTTATTTCTCTCATCTTTTTTGTTCCTTATATTTTTCCAAACTATCGCTACCGGAGGTTCGCTCTTAGTTGTGGGGGTCTTGTCCCAAATTTTTTCAAATTTTTCTCACCCCTACATCATAAACCTCTAATCCAGTATCTACCATACTCACAACCCAACCAATGTGCTTCATATCAAGGTAAGGTATCAACTGCATGATGGATTATCTATCCTTGCTAATTTGTGACTGTGTTGTGTGTGCAGATGGCGATCATACGAACAATGGACTAGGCTAGGAGGGAAAACTCATGATGGATTGAAGCTGGAGCATTTATGAAAGAAACAAGTTTGGTCGCATGGCTATGGATAAACAACGGAAGGTGCAATCTTGGCATCGGTAGCAACGTGCCTCATTTTCTTTTCTCTCTCTTCAAGTTATCAAATAAGGGCCTAGATGTCATTTATGTATGGTGTTCACCACAATGGGCATGAACAGTAATGTTGTAATATGCTTTTAGATTCGTTCACCAAGCACTTTTAGTTTGTCATCTTGTTTCACCATTAGTGTCATTCAATCAATAATCCCATACCTTCCCAATATTTTGTAAGGAACTCGAGGAGGAGTTTTCATTCAGTCGTGGGGGTATGAACACCTTGTGTATGGCAATAAAGATGAACTTTGTGATAAACCTTGCAGCATTCAGACTAGCTTAATTAATGTTATTTATAGTAATTAATGCTTTCCGTAGTTAATTAATGTTCTCTCTCTCACCCTGTTAATCTCTCCTAAGTAAGCACACTCAGTATGACCACTTCGAACATGCATGGAACACTTGGTAATCCAATAACAATTAGTGTTTGGTAATCCCAGTAGTGTGACACTAGTTCAGGATGTGTACGGTAAGTGGGAACGGATATTGGTGTTAGGACTAGTTAGAGCGTAGCCAATTAGTTAAGTTAAGTTAGTTACTTAATTAGTTCACTTCTCCCTTTGTAGCACCAGGACATAAAAATATAAAATCCATAAAAATTCATATACCTCAAGTTTACTTAACCATACAATCATGCCATACAAGTAAGCTTGAGAAGACAATGATTGACTAACCCGTCCTTGTTCCACAATGTGCATAAGCACTTAGTCCTTGGAATTCGACTGGATCATGCATGTACACTTGTATTCGTATGGTTGAGCATAGGGATACCTTTCCGCTCATCAACGGCAATGTTGCTAATGGTATACATGTAGATGGTAGTCAACAATAGTAATTGCGGTAGTAGCAGTAGAGAGGTAGTACGTTCCCACAGTGGGTTTAACTCTCTTCCTCTCCTAGGTGGCATGTGGTAGGCACGGGAATAGCATGCAACAACTATGAATGACAACAATTGACAGTGGGACAGATCTCTCTCTCCCCCTCTCCTGATGACTATGAGCAATGTCAACTACGATAGTGTCCATGACAATAAGATAACACGGACTGACAGTAGCAATGGAAGACTAGGGAAAAGTTTAAATTTACTAGTTACTTACTGTATTTTCATTAAGTCTTGAAATTCAAGATAGGTATTCAATTTAAATTTTTCCAAATTTCTAGTTTGATTTACTATTATTTTTTTGAACATCACATAGCCCTCTCTAGCTAAGACAATTCCTAGGTTTCTATACCCATATGGTAGGTGCCCTAGGCAATAGTCTCCTTAAAAATGAGTTTTTCCAGGTGATGGTGCATTCAAAATTCATGCAGAAACACATTTTTTATGCTAGAATGAGGGCCATTTTTCAACCTTTGTTTTCCATGTTTTGAAATATTAGTTTTCTTGTCATTTTTTCTATTCTTGATCTTGTTTTGTTCCTGTTTCAAAATTATTATTTCCCTAAATTTTATTTTTTTATGCTCCATATTGAAAACCCTTATCTTTGAATCATTTGTGTTTTTCTTTTTTTTTCTTTTGAAAAATTGATGTTTCTTGTTTCTTGAAAATTGTCATTTTTATTACCTGAATATTAAACCTACTTTTCCCAATTTTGATTTTGGTGGTGTTTATCTTAGTCTTGACTTTGATAAGGTAGTTTTCATTAAATATTGCGTTTTAAATTTACTTTTCTAAAATTTTGCATTTCACTATTTTCCTTTTAAATCTTATATATATATTACAATTTCTTGCATTTATTATTTTAAAAGTTTTTTTAAATAACATATTTAGTTTTCTATCAAAAAAATATTATTTCAATATTTTGATTTTTACCTAATTTTATAGTTTTATTTTAGCATTTATACTTTATAATTTTTGTTTTATGAGTGAACCCTTCCAACAAGAATCATTTACCTCTACCCCTAACCAACCAGCTACCTATCACTTTATATTAAGAAAACAATGGATTTTGCGATTTCTAAGTTTTATTCCTAGGAGAACTCGGACTAGGTTGATAGCCAATCAACCCCTAGCTCTCTTGGTGAACAACCCCTTTAACTTCACCAACTACCACAATATTCTAGATTCCTCCAGAACATAAATTTTTTCTTCAATCCCACAACCCCTACTAGTGATGCCTACCAATATATACAATGTTTCAAAACCTTACTAGGGATCCATAACATTATACAAAATGACATAGCATGTAGGGTATTTGTGACAACTTTTAGGAGAAAAGCCACTCAATGGTTTTTGATGTTCCCTAATGTCTCTATCAAGTCATCGTAAGAATTCAAAAACAAGTTCTTGCTTCAGTTCAACAAGTTCACTAACCCAACCATAGCATCAAGAAATTTCACAAGCTTAAGGAAAATACTTAGGGAAAATTTTTATGACTACAACTTAAGATTCTTCCATCAACTTGCTTATGTGCCAAGTGAGATGTATCCATAACTTGATGGTGTCCTCAATTTCTACCTCTTTACTATCAACCCATTCTTCTCCTATGCCATTAAATCTAATTCCAACATAACAGAAATACAAGGAGCAATGGCTAAAGTCATGTAGTTAGAAGAAATTACTTTCATGAATAACATTCAAACCCAATTTAGGATGATGAGTGTTAGTAACCGTATGCAATCTAGTCCTCTACCTTTACCAAGTTTCCTAATGACCAATGCTATGTTTCAAACTCCTTTCCCCCTTCAACTAACTCAACCTTCAAACAATTATTTTTAAAGTTCAAAATCTTCTTCATTTCTACCATCCAACACTAGTTTGAATGATGACCAATTGAAAGCCTTAATTCAATCCATCACAAACCCAAACGAGATATCTAATCATGTTGAACCTCCAACTTAAGTTCAAAATTAGATGACCTAGATATTAGCTTCACTTCAAAAAATTTCTAATGAATTAGTTGAATTAAAGTGAAACAACAACAAGGTTCCTATACAATCTGAAAAGCCAAGTATTTCAATCAATGATGATTATTATTGTCTCCATAACATTAGGCAACATTTTGAAAAAAATTGTCCTCAATTTTTAGCATTATATGGTGACAATTCCTGGAGTCAATGAAATGGGAAAACCCAATTATGGCTTTGAATGTACCCCATCAAATAGAAAATGAAGAAGTCTTCTCATTGGAACAAGTTAACTTAACATAACACTCGCTACCATAGACTTAGTGATATTATGAACAACACATAATAACAAACTAGGAATGATCCTTATACTTCTCCAAACAGAAGAGCTTCTAGTCAAAACAACACAAATACTCAAATTGAGTCAAACCAAAAAAACATCCCACAATGACCAAATCCCCCCTTCTATACTTAGAAGAACTCCACCTCAACAAGAAGCCAAAGATGAACATAAGACTTATGATTTAGTTGAGGATTTGAAGAAAATTAAAGCTAACATTTCGGTGTATGATCTTCTACACTTTAATGAAATGAAAGATGTGATTGAAAGGATAATTCATATACCCAAAACCAACAAAGAAAAGTCTCCAACAACCAAAAGGCAAGTTCATTTTGCAGAAATTCCTAACATGTTATCAATACAAAATGCAAGCAATTCCATGTCAAATAAGAAAGAGCAACCTTCTTTCCTAATAACTTTGATTATTTTGGGAAAGAATGTTTATAATTGTTTAATGAATTCTAGAGAAACCATTAGTGTCATGCCACTTGAGGTATGTAAAACCTTAGAAGCACGAATGCTACCACAAGCGAGAAGTGTGATACAACTTGATGGATCTAATGTATGTGTAGTAGGGTCATTAAAAGGAGTGAAAGTACAACTTAAATAATACCCTACATTTACATGTTATACGGATATCTTAGTAGTTGATATGTCACCCACTTATGATGTGCTCTTATCTAGGACTTTTGGAGCCAAGTTTGGGGGCTTCTTTAGGTTAGATTTCTCAGAACTATTAATCCCTATCAAAGGAAAAACTGAATATACGATCATACCAAGAGAGGCTTTCTATAAACAAGTAGTTACAAACTTTGATTAGCAAAATCAGTTTTTGGAAAATTAAAATATTAATCTTTATATTGGAGTTATTGAAGTTGGGCATGGAAAACATGTTATAAGTGACCATGTGAGTGAAATTACAAAAATAAATCCTTTTTCTCATACAAATTCCACCCAACCCTATCAAACTTCTAGAGAAGGTGAAGAAATCTATGAAGATACCTTGCCTTATCATCAACATGATGGAAAGGGATTTCTTCTGGATGACCTACCACCTTTAGGGGAGGATAAAGATATAAACGAGATTCTAACCATCAAAACATTAGAAGGTGTACCAAATTTTGATAACATATTCATTGAACATATTCCTAGAAAAGTTGTATTCAATGACTTATAAAAACTTAGGCCTATTAAATCTAATATTGAAACTTGGATGAAAGAAGAACTTGATGAACTTTTAGAATCTAAAATTATTTATCTTATGAAACATTCAAGTTAGACATCAAATTTAGTGCCTGATAGAAAACAAACAAGTGAATTATGATTATGTCTTAATTTTTGTAATCTTAATCATTGACAAATTGTTAAAAGATGGTTTGACAAGAAACATGCAGGTAAAGTCTTTAAAATAGGAGATCTATTCCTAAAAAGAGATAAATCATCTAGCCAAATAGATCCTCAAACTAATTTTTCTCCTATGTGGTTAGGTCCATTCCATATTACAAACATCATTGGCCCAAATGTATACAAAATTTTTGATTTGCAAGGATGTAAGTTACATAGGAATGCTCATGCACTTCATTTAAATCATTTCTACTTTGGTGTCCCACGTGAACACCTAGTAGATACTTAGTTGCATGCTTTCTTCCCTTTCACCATGCATTTCATTTGTATATGGTTGCATTTGCATATTTTCTTTGCATTTCCATCATTCCTTTCTTTACATGTTGGCTTGGTTTGATTTGTGCTTTTCATATGATTTTGGTGATTATTATGGTCATTTGAGTTACTAGTCATTGGATCATCATAACACCATGGGAAAATAATGCAAGTATAATGCTTTATATGATATATCTTATTACTATAATATTCTTTATATGATATGTTTCAATAATGCTATGATTCTTCCCAGTCTATTTCAAGGTTTTAGTTTTATTAGTATGTTGGATTATGGACAACGAGATTTATGCTAACTTATCATGTTATCATCATGATCATATGAGTGTAGGATATGTGACATTGGAGAATGGTTAACCATAATCACTAGGTAACCTTGGAAAACATCTTTTTCCCTCTCATAAGACCTAACCCTCAAGTGTGAGGATCCATTTTTATCCTGTGAACAATAGGGTGAAGTGTGTCTATCTCCACTTGAGCACCCTTAGCCACCCAAGAGACCTGCTATGATCTCATCTAAATAGTAATTAAAAGGCACATGCACAAGGGTTAAATTGCACCATGGGCAAAGTTCCGAAAGGATTGTGTTCCTTAGCAGTGTTACTAACCGGCTAGACTTGTGTTGAAATTCTAACCTTAAGAATGAAGTACACCATGAGCAAAGTTTCCTCAAAAGAAAAAAAAAAGAAACAAAAGAAAAAGAATGAGGACCATGTTCATTGGCAGTGTAATAAGTTCTTGAGTGTGATGGGGTCCAACAACAATCCTTACCCTAGCCTCCATTTCCATTTTAAACCTATTTTCCTAAAATTCAAAAAAAAAAACACATAATCCCTTTTCATCTATTTCCTTTCTAAATGTCAAAAAAAAAGTCCCAAGGAAAAATCTGAAAGTTATGGCTAACTATGATCTAAGATAAGCTTGTCCTTTTTATTGAGTTTAACATAAGTTTCATGCTCAAAGTAGTTCACATACCTTTTACTTTTATCTTGCGAGAAGATTGTGAATGAGATCTTAATTATATATATATAGTTAAAATTATGATTTATAAAGATTATATATTTAGATTTTGATTAAACAAGGTGGTGTGATTATGGGTGACTCATGTTTAGTGCTCTTTTGATTGTGTGATTATTCTAATCATTTAAAAAAAAACATTATAGTTAACTCCCAATTTTATTTTGTTCTTATTTTATGATCCTTTTTTATTTTTTATATTTTACATATTATTCTATCATTTTAAAATTTTGATGGTTTTTGCTGTTCCTTGCACTTACATGCAATTTCTAGTTTGGGGGCTAAGTGTTGAGGCTAGCATTCCATGTTAGGCATAGGGCCATGAATATTAAATCTCATACAACCACTAAAAAAATATCTTTGTAGCAAGTTGGAGAAATGGAATAAAGACTTCCTAGGCTTGACAGGAATTACATAAGTGAAAATTCCAAACATTGCTATGATTATTATGGCTGTTTTCATGATAATTACCAAGAGTCGCTTGGGAGGCACTGGACGTTATGTGGAGAAGGTAGGTTCGCAGCGGGCGTTTCGTAGAGACATGCAACATGGTCAATGCAAATAACCGATGTGGGCAAGTGGTGTAATCAACGATGTGAAGGTGGTGGACGTAATCAACAATAGCAGACATTACGCTTGGTGGTGGTGGATGTGTAGACATGACATTTAATGTCACTCAACAATGGCCTATAAAGAGGAAGCAATAGCCAAATCAAAGATATGATGTGGACATTGAGCCTCTCTTCCACCAGTAGATGGGAACAAGGGGTAGATCATCGAAGGTCTCCTTCTTAGCAGTAGTGGCCTATGGTTCTCTGACAGCAGCAGTAGATGCATGGTGCTAAATGATTAGTGGTGGAAAAAGGTGGCATAGACGATCAACAATGCATGATAGGTGGGAATAGAGGTTAACCACAGTTGTAAGTGGTTCCATGGGAGCTACAGTAGAAGGCATAGATGATTGCGGGTGGCTCTGCATTGCGCTAGGTCATAGGTGGCATGCAATGTAGGCACCGTTAATAGGGACGAGTAGTGACCACAGAAAAGTAGGAGTAGAGGAAGTGACCACATTAGACGACAACATGTGTTAAAGGCATGAATTGTAGTGGTAGGTGCATCTAAACCAGCATGTGCATGGCATTGCAAGCGACTGCAATAGGTAGGCGGCGAATCGTAGAGGTCTCTTTCTCTTTCTCTTTCTTTCTCTCTCTCTCTCCATGATAGCAGTGTTGCCGATGATGTACATGCAAATAACAGTTAGCAGCAACAACTACGGTAGAGAGGCAGTGCATTTCCATAGTGGCCTTGATCTCTCTCTCCCTCCCCTAGGTGGCACATGGTAGGCACATAAATAGTGTGCAACAACTGCAAACAACAGCAGTTGCTGGTGGGACAAATCTGTTTCTCTCCCTCTCTTGGTAACTACAAGCAATGTCAGCTACAAAGTGTCTACAACAACGAGATAGCATGGACAGGTGGTAGTAGTGGAAGACGAAGGAAAGGTTTTAATTTACTAGTTACTTACTATATTTTCATTAAGTCTTAAAATTTAAGATAGTTATTCAATTTAAATTCTCCCAACTTTCTAGTTTGATTTACTATTATTTTCTTGAATGTCACATAGCCCTCTTCAATTGAGACTATTTATAGGTTTCCATACCATACTAGAGGCACCCTAGGCAATAGTCTTCTTAAACAAGTTTTTCTTAAGTGTTGGTGTGTCCAAAATTTATGCATCAACAATAATTTCACAATGTAAAACCATTACTCTTTGAAATAGATTACATGATACTTACTTCCAAAATATTTATTTTATATGAGTATTATAAATCATCAATATTAATTACCACTTATAAGTTTGGATCCCATGAATATTATCTGATTAATTTTACATGATGAATATAATGGTTGCAGCCGTTAATATGAATTGTTTAAAAGAAAAGAAGCAGGGAGTTATGGCATGAAGTAATTCAAAGTTGGTATTCTCAAATACCAGCTATTGTACCATCTCCTTGCCACTGATTATTTAGCCTCTAGATGTAGGAGTATCTCGGTTTGTAACTGTCACTGCCTATTTATGGCTGCGATCCCTGCCACCTTTCCTGTACATGTTTTTTCTGATTGTCCCGCCCTCCGCATAGTTGCAAACATTATCTGATATAGCAATGAAAGTTTAGCTGCAATTTTCATTTTCCTACCCAACTCAAACAGCATGATCCATTTAAGGCCAACCTGCAAATGATTTGCAATTTTCATTTTCCTACACAACTCAAACTGCATGATCCATTTAAGGCCAACCTGCAAATAATATACAAAAGAGATGTGCCTGTAATAAGGAGTCTTGCGCAACCGCTACTGCTGGAAAAATACTAACCCACTCTCCTCAGTGTTAGTTTTGGCCGACTTTTGACATGAATTTTCAGGTTCAGAAGGTTGGTTGGATCTGCTGCATGACTTGTAGAGATGAATGATAGCGAGTCTGTAAGCTTCGGCCACTCGTGTTGCATTCCAGAGCAGCTCCTGTTAGCCATTCTTGTTGCTACTTCTCCATCAGCATTCAGTTTCGGAGACTGGATAGTGATGATGCGCCATGGAGTTCCGCATGGACGTGGGCACCATTGGGCAGGTGCAGCATGTCAATATTGTGCAACTGCTCAACTTCTGCACCGAGCGACCATATGTGGATCACTTTTCTGGTGGTAATTGCAAGCACTGGTTGGCCATTGGTGAACAGGGCATGCTGGAGGAGCAACCTTGTCTTATTCCTTACTCTAGTCGTCTCACTGAAACATGCAGGACATGAGAGTGTCTCTGTTTTCAAAAGTTTGGATTTTGCACATTTCTTTTTTCTGTTTGTACTATTTATTTATTTTTGTTGGTGTTTTGTCTTGGGAGTTGATGCATGGTTTGCATGTGAGTGGAAGAAGTTTGATGTGACTGCCGTTCTTGATCCATTTCTTCCTGGCCTTTGGTGATGGCTGACTACCTACATGAGCTCATCAATCACGATGTGTTCTTTTATTCAACCTATTCGTTCTTTTGATATAAATATTATGTACTTTTTTAAAAAAATCTTTGACCACTTCTTTTAAGCAAAAATAAAATAAAATAAATGTTTGATATTCTCTGGTGGTTTGGCTTTCACTCTTGTTTGCTTATGTGCAATTTTAGCGAGAGTGGAAAAGGCAGAAGATGAGGCGGCAACGGAGGAAGATGATGAAAAAACATCGACTTATTTTTCTTTCAAAATTCAGCCTACGCAAGCATGTCCCAAGAATACTTTCTCTAGTTTTAATTAAACCTTTTTTTGTGGTGCTTCTAGAAGGAGTTCCGTCAGAAGCTGTGGATGGATTCGAGAGCCAAAGGGTGCAAACTTGTTGGAGGAGGTGTGCTTTATAGAGGCATGGGTTGACAAGCCTGTATAAGTAACTTTTTGTTTTCAGATTGATGCTCAATATTGAACTAAGTCTATGCTAAAACCTTAGTTTGTTTTCTTGAAAATGAGATTTTTAATCTCTACTATATGGTAAATGCTTTAATCAAAACCTCTATTTTGTGTTCAAAGTGTATGAGTTCCTGATTGCTTTAGAACTTTTGTTTCCTGAACCTTGATATTGGACAGTTATTTGATTTAAGTTTCCCTGTCAAAGTTACCTTTAATGAACAGTTATTTCTCTGCCAAAGTTATTTTGGACTATTATTTTTTGGCCGAGAGGCCATTACCAGTCATATTTCGGTAACACCAACTTTGTCATAATGCTGACTAACATTGACTTTTTTGAGAGGCCATTAACAGTCATATTTTGGTAATGCCAACTTTGTCCATAACGCTGACTAACGTTGACTTTCCCGAGAGGCCATTACCAGTCATATTTCGGTAACACCAACTTTGTTCATAATGCTGACTAACATTGACTTTTTCGAGAGGCCATTAACAGTCATATTTTGGTAATGCCAACTTTGTCCATAACGCTGACTAACGTTGACTTTCCCGAGAGGCCATTACCAGTCATATTTCAGTAACGCCAACTTTATCCATAATGTTGACTAACGTTGATGTGTTATGAAAGGTTATGTCCATTGCAAAACAAAAATACGTTTAGAAAGGTTGCATAATATGTTTAGAAAGGTTGTGTCCTCGTTCCAAAGGTTATGTCCCATTGAAAACCATAAATACGCCTCATTAGATCAACAGTTTGCGTTGGATTCGAGAGCGCCTACTGAAACACAGTAAATCGGCAATGGGTACGCATGTTAGAATTTTTTCTGAAATTTTGTATATATAATAATAATAAGGCTCTTGTTAATATCATCGCTTCGGTTACTGTTGGTCATGGCTTCAACAATGCAGTGACTGTGCCACTGCATATGCATACTTCTCTATTTACGAACTCATGTTAATCTTCTTTGCATATACTGACGTAGTGTTTAAAACATGGAATGACTCAGCTTTCAACCAAGAGAGAGAATTTGTAATGAAATTTTGTATATATACATTGAAATGACTGCATTAACATGCCTCATATTATTCTTGCATTGTTCTCGATGTCTGTTCTGAATTGTGTAGGAAAATCCTTTTCAGAAAATTCTGTAATATAATATACAGTTATCAATATAGTAGATTTCAATAAATTTAGAGTAGCTCCAAGAGTAGGAGAGGAGAAATGGATAGATTATTGTTGGGCGCAACTGTTACTACACTATCCTTTTATAGATGTCAAACATGATCTGGGAAGAAATGATAAAGAAATTGAACGAAAATGGATTTTTGTTCAACACATTTATGAATTGGAAGAGGAGACATTTGATGAAGAATTTGAACGTGCTTACAAGAAAGAGAGGCAGTATACAGATATTATTCCGGAAAGACAGGATGGTATTGAATATGATTTTGAAGTACTAAATCGACATCTACTTACATTGGCTCATTTTCAACAAAGTGAACTCAAAATGCTTAGATTAAGTGATCGAGATAGACAAAATGAATGGTCAGCTAGCTATCCTGAAGAGGATGTTGCAAAGATTGCTACATCTTTTGTTCATGGTCATAGATCACATGGGATAATAACACATTCAAGAAATAACGAAAATCAGGTGGACATATCTTCTCTAGGAGTTCAATAGAAGAAATGCTACAAGATTATCACTGACCATCTATATATGCAACAATTCGAAATGGATGAAATTTCTCCTCTATTGATGATTATTCAAGGTACAGCAGGCACAGAAAAATAGTATCTCATTGATACGATTCGTAAAGAATTTAGTCGAACTTGCTCATCGGAAAAGAATAGCTTATTGGTGCTTGCCCCTACTAGTGCTGCAGCGTATAATATTAATGCAACTACAATACATTCTACATTGAAGATTGGAATCGGAGATTACAAACCATTGGCTACATCAACTTTGTCATCGTTGCAAAATAAATACAAATACTTAAAGTATATTATTATAGATGAAATGAGTTTCATAGGTGGCAAATTACTTAGCAGCATTGACTGAAGGCAAAAGGAAATATTTCCAGATAATCATTAAGATAACTTTGGTGGTAGATCTATGATACTCATTGGAGATCTTGCACAACTTCCACCTATTAAAGATGTTATACCATACATATCATCTCAAATGCATGTGAAGAATTTGTGGTTGGCATTCAATAAATTTGTAACCTTGGATGTTGTGTATCGACAAAGGGGTGATAATTCACAACAACAAAGATTTAAAGAAGTTTTGATGAATATACGAGAAGGAAAGATGATTGATGAGGATTATGATTTTTTAAGCTTGAGAATGCAACTTCCATCAATATCGGATGGGTGAGATGGATTTGAGGATTCTATGCATTTGTTTGATATAAAGGATAAAGTGCATATGCATAATGAAAAAATATTACTCAAAATGCAGAAGCCAATTGCACGGTGCATAGTAGATAGAAAGACAAATGGTGTAAAATTTTTGGATGATTCAGAAGGGGAATTGGACTGAGTAGTGTTCATTTGTGAGGATGCAAGGGTTATGCTCACTGTTAATCTATGGCCAAAAATAAAATTGGTTAATGGTGCATTGGGAGTCACTAAGAAAATAATATATAGTCCACACTGTCAACCTCCACAGTTGCCATCATATGTCATCATTGAGTTTGACTCCTATATTGGAGTACCGTATGATAATGAACATCCTCGACAAGTACCCATTCCACCAATCATACGTGGAGGATCTCCCCAACTACCACTTAGATTAGCATGGGCTTTAACGATACATAAGTCAAAGGGAATGACATTGGAGAAAACATGTATAGATGTTGGTAGCAAAGAAACAACATGTCTTACATTTGTGGCATTGTCTTGAGTGAGCAGTATTGACAGTTTGAAGATGAATCCGATCTCTAAAGAAAAATATATCAAGATATTTAAGGCTTTGCACCTTCAAAGTAGATTAGATGAAGAGCAACACATTAAATCTAATGAAGAATGATCTCTTTCTTTTCTGTCAACTAATTTTTACCATTTTGAATACCAGAACATTTGTAACTATACATTTTCAATTACGCAAGTTTGTACATTGATCATTACTGCTGTATTACAACATGTTTATAATCATTCAATAAAGCATTCCATGGTTTTATAATATTTTTATATAGTTATGTTTAAATCATCGTTGCAACAGACGACTGACAATTACTAGCTTAGTTATATATTTATAATATATACTATAAAGTGGCCGAGAGAATCTTATTAGTTTACAAGTAAAAAGTTCTGTGAGTAAAAAATGTCACGACTTTTGGACGAAGAACAAGATTTAAAAACCCAAATTTTCATGCTTTCTGGACGAAGAACAAGAGTTCTGTACCTTATTTTTCCTAAGGATGGGTTTTCTGAAAAACAAATTTCCATCAATTAGTGTATGCTCTCACTTTCGACCGAATTTGCATTATATATCAAAAACAAAAAATTCGGTTGAGGGTGAGAGCATACACTAATTGATGGAAAATGTTTTTTCAGAAAACCCATCCTTAGGAAAAATAAGGTACAGAACTCTTGTTCTTCGTCCAGAAAGCATGAAAATTTGGGTTTTTAAATCTTGTTCTTCGTCCATAAGTCGTGAAATTTTTTACTCAAAGAACTTTTTACTTGTAAACTAATAAGATTCTCTCGGCCAATTTATAGATATATATTATAAATATATAACTAAGCTAGTTATTTCCCTATTAAAGCTATTTAATTTACTTGCATCATTTAACATCACGTTTTATGTCTATTAAAATACTAAGTGGCCCTTTTCAGCTGAGATGATTCTTGGGTTTCTGTACCTATATGTGAGGTGTCCCAGGCAATAGTATCATAAAACGAATTTTGTGGGTGTTGATGTGTGATCAAAATTCTTGCATCAATACCTTTTTGATGCTAGAAAAGGGTTGTTTTTTAGCCTCTATTTTCCATTTCCATTTTCCAGTCTTTGTTCTCTATTCCTATTTTGTTTCATTTCCTATTTTTATTTACCATTTCTATTTTCTCAAATCTAGTCTTTTTGTTTACAGTTCTCAAAAAATTCTATTTACTATTTCTATTTTCATTTTCTAAAAATATGCATTTTTAGTATGTTTTCTATTTGGGAAATCTCTAAAAGTTTCTATTTTTCCAAGTTACCGAAACCCTTTATTATTTTGTTTTTGTTACTGTTTATATTTTTGTTTTTAGGAAATTTCTATTTTCAAGTTTCTAAAAGCTTCTATTTTCTACTATCCTAACCTTTACTGGTCCATATCTAATACCGGTTCCAATTAACACCTACCTATTTTCAATTTTATTGTTATGTTCCAATTTTATTTCCAAAATTCCAAACTTTTTTCCCAATTATAATTTTAGTAATCCTTACCTTAGCTTAACTTTGGTGAGATGGTTTTCATTAATTACATTATTCTATTTTAAATGTACTTTTTTGCAATTTTGTGCATTTACTATTTTTC
>MNCI01021619.1:310592-352914 GCA_015680685.1 Gnetum montanum
AAATTTTACAATTTACTAGTAATTTATAGTTTATTAGCATTTTATATTTTTTGTTATTTTTCATTTTATGAGAAAATCTTCCTATAGAGCATCTCAACAAAGAGCTCTTACTCTTGCCCCTAATCGACTAGCTACTTGTCACTTTACCTTAATTAGACAATGTGCTTCATGATTTCCAAATTTTTTCCTTAAAAGAATTTGAACTAGGATGGAAACCAATCCACCATCAGCTCCCTTGGTTAGCAAACCCTTAAATTTCATAAATTATCACAACATTCCAAAACCTTTACAAAATGTCAACTTATTCTTTGATCCTACATCCTTTAATAGTAATGCATGATAACATGTAGCATGCTTTGAAACTTTACTAGGCATATACAATATTATAGAAAATGACATAGCATGTAGAGTCCTTGTGATAACTTTTAGAAGCAAAGCCATACAACGGTTTTTAATGCTTCCTAATGCCTTTATTAATTCATGGCTAAACTTTAAAAATAAGTTTCTACTTCAATTTNCATTAATTCATGGCTAAACTTTAAAAATAAGTTTCTACTTCAATTTGATAAGTTCACTAATCATACCTTAGCCTTAAGTAATTTCAGAAGTCTAAGTAAACTACCTAGAGCAAACATTCATGACTATAATTTGAGATTTCTCCATCAATTAGCTTATGTGCCAAATGAGATGCATTTGCAACTTGATGGTATCCTTAATTTTTACCTCTCCACCATTGATCCATTCTTTACCTATGCCATCAAATCAGATAATAACATAAGAAAATTACAAGGAGTAATGACAAAAGCTATTGAGTTAGAGCAAATTAATTTAATGAATAGTATTCAAACTCAATTTGGGATGATGAGTATTAGCAACCCTATTCAATCTATCCCTTTACCCTCACAAGCTTTCCCAATGAATAATACTTTATGTCAAACTCCTACTCCCCTTCAAATGGCTCAACCTACAAATAATTGTTTTCAAAGTCCAACATATTCTTCATTTTTATCATCAAATACTAGTTTGAATGATGAATAATCAAAATCCTTAATCCAATCCATCGTAAACCCAAATGGGAAATCTAATGGATCTACAACTCAAACTGAAAATCAAATGACCCAAATATTAACTTCACTCCAAAAAATTTCTAATCAAGTAGTTGAACCAAAGAGAAATAATAACAAAGCTCTTATACAATCTGAAAAACCAAGCACATCAATCAATGATGATTATTACCTCCTTCATAACACTAGACAACATTTTAAGAAAACTTGCTGTCAATTTTTAGCATTATATGATGATTATACCCAAAATCAACAAAATGGAAAAACCCTTGTTATGGTCCTTAACATACCTGATGAAAGAGAAAATGAAGAAGTTACATCATGTGAACAAGTCATAGTAAAAGGTCCCAATCCACATAACACTCGCTACCGTAGACTCGGTGACATTATGAACACTACTCAACAACAAGCTAGGAATAACTCTTATACTCCTCTCAACAAAAGAGTTCCTAGTTAAAATAACACAAATAACCAAGTTGGATCATCCCAAGTAAACATTCAATAATAACCAAACTCACCTTGTGATGAGCGGCTAGGTACCCCTACGCCCAACCATACGAATCATGAGCGTTCATGCGTGACTCGATCGAAATCTGTAGACTGTAAGCACTGAACATACACCATACTCTAACTAGTGCAACCTTGGGTTAGAATGGTCATTGTCATCCTAATCTCACTTGTGAGGTTCTGTTTACAATGGTTAAGTGAGACTAAGGCTAATGATTTTTATAGCTTTTTAATTATCTTTTCGACGGCTAATTATCTTGGAAAGTAAGGCTAGAATATTAATTAATCTAAGATTATCTTAATCTAAATATTAACTATTCCTAACATAAGTATCCGGTCCCATCTTCCGAGAATGTTCTAAGCATCTCCTAACACTTTTGGGTTACCAGATGTTAAGCGTCATTGGGTTTACCAAGTGTTTGAGTTACATCCAAGATGGTCGTACTTATGGCCCTTAAGAGCTACGAATGAACAATAGTAATTGAAATCATAATAACAAAAACTTAAGTAATTAATAAGTAACTAATAAAGCATAAACATATTAAACTATTGAATGCATAAAAGAGCTAAGTCCAAATGTTGCAAGGAATGTTTGAATAGTTCATCTTTATTGTCATCACGCCAATGGGCTTAGATACATCAACGCTCGAATAAAGAGCCGATCACTTTTCTTACACCTACTGCGGGCACTTGGAAAATACTCTATCTCCTGCAGGAATAACCTATAAGAGCTTCGCTACAGCTACTCAAAAGGTGCCTAAATGAGGCGGAAGGCCCTCTTATTTATAGGCCAGGATAGGCGACTGCGTAAACGGGGCCACGTTGATGCAAGGAGGCTACGTCGACGGTCCCGCGTCTACGCGACCTAGTCGATGCATTGACTTAATGACACTTCATCACCTTATATACTTAAAAAAACTCCACCATACAAAATTCAAGCAATTTCATGTTGAACAAGAAAGATCAACCACCTTTCTTAGAACTTTGATTATTTTAGAAAAGAATGTTCATAACTACTTAATGGATTCTAGCACAACTATTAGTGTCATGCCATTAGAAGTATGTAAAATGCTAGGAGCACAAATGCTACCACAAGCAAGAAGTGTGATACAACTTGATGGATCTAATGTACCTATGGTAGGGTCCTTAAAAGGAGCAAAAGTGCAACTTAAACAATACCCTACTTTCACATGTTATACACATATTTTAGTAGTTGACATGTCACTTACTTATTTTGTGTTTCTATCTAGAACTTTTGGAGCCCAATTTGGAGGCTTCTTTAGATCAAATTTTTTGGAATTATTAATGCCTATTAAATATATATATATATGTTGTGATACCAAAAGAACCTTTTTATAAACATGTGATAACAACTTTTAATCAACAAAATCAATCTTTGGAGAACCAAGATACTAATATTTATATTGGAGTTATTGAAGTTGGACTTAGTGAACATGTTATAAATGACCTTGTGAGTGAAATTTTAGAAATAACTCCTTTTTCTCATACACATTTCATCCAATATTATCAAGCTTTTAGAGAATGTGAAGAAATTTATGAAGATACCTTGCCTTACCATCAACATGATGGAAAAACATTTCTTTTGGATGACCCACCACCATTAGGAAAGGACAAAGATATAAATGAGATTCTAATCATTAAAACACTAGAAAGTAAGCCAAATTTTGATGACATATCCATTGAACATGTTCATAGAGAAGAAAATTATGTTCTTGATGCATTAGCTCAAATGGCCAGTACTTTAGATGTTCCTTTTAGACATAATGCTTGGGATTCTAAAATTATTATTAAAAAGGTTAACTCTTATTCTATTCTAGATAACATATTTTCTTTCATAGTTTTGATGATAATAATCATATTCATGAATTTTTATTTTCCAATGGTGAATTTATTTATTAATGTTTTAAAGTTCCTCAAATTAATGAAGAAGCTATGCCAAAGGATGTCATATTTTTCAAATAAAATCTCTCCTAAAATAACAACTAGAGAAGCTCTATTTGATGACTTATATACCAAAACCAAATCATTTAGATAGAAGCTTAGACCTATTAATCCCAAGATTGAAACTTTGATGAAGGCAGAAATTGATAAACTTTTAGAATCTAAAATTATTTATCCTATGAAACATCCAAGTTGGATATCAAATGTAGTGCATGTTAGTGAATAAAGAAGTGAATTACTATTATGTATCGATTTTCATAGCCTTAATCATCAAAAAATTATTAAAAGATGATTAGAAAACATCAATTATCACATGCCTCACTACGAGTTAAATCATACACTTCAGTTTCACTAACTCAAAGTGGGAAGACAATAGTCTTAAACTTTAACTCGATCACTAGCATAATAACATTGGCCATTCATGGATTACGATTGGGTCACATGTGAACACTAATGACTTGTATGGTTGGGTGTTGGATTACTTCATTGCTCATCATTGGCATTGTTGTTGGGGATAGTCAATGTATGCTAAGTAATTGATTTCACAAAGTTCGTTGTATCAGGAATTCAAATTTAAAACTTATAATCCTTAAATAAATTTAAACACACACATACTTAACAAATGTCACAATTTCAACATGGCTTCACTTAAAGAAAAATCACCACCTACCAAAGTGCTACAAAGAGGCAATGAAAGAACTAGTGATGAAGAAGATTGGAAGATGCCCATGCAAACTAGAATCACATATGCTCACATTGATCCTTACTATCTAGAATTTATATTCATCTTTCATCAAGATGGGCAAATGAGATGTCGAGGCATATAGGACAACATAGTCTTACTCTAAAACATTCGGCACTTAGCATGCTTCACACTACCTTGAGGGGGATAAACCTAAATCATGTATAAGAAGGGTACCATGTGACCAAACACATGACAAGACCCTACCAACCCACAAAGGCACAAATAAAGAGAGATGCTATCATGGAAATTAATCATGCACATAATAAGGGAAAGTAGGTTTACAGTCCAATTATCCTAGAAGAACTTGATGGTGATTCCTTTATCACAAAAAACCTCCACCAAAATCATGAGGATCCTTCTCAAATGTCTATCATTCAACTTGAAGAACCTATCAAAGTTTAATTACATTCCACCCTAGCAGAGACACCTAGAAGGAAGGCAATAGACTCCAAGCATAGGAAGAACTCAAGGCCAAGAGTTTCTATTCGATCTCACAAGGAGGAATACTAGAGTCATCAAGGGAGGATAAGCCAACATTATTCTCCTAAAACCTAATCTTTGTTCTCATGATCATTGGTGGGCTCTGACAAGAGGAGATAGAGGTACTAAGACCATGACAGGGAAGAATGAAGAACTCATGATCGTTATGATCATCACCCAAGAAACTTTGACGAGGAAGATGAAGACCATGAGCCAAGAAGGCATAAGAATAAAAGAGAGGATCAAGAGAGGTATGAGCACTGAAGGGGGCACCACTATGATAGAGCTCATGAACCTAATCATGGTGATGAATCCCTGTTAGCAACCTGTAGTATAACATGCCCAGATTTGAGGGTGGTTACAATGCTGATCCTTAACACCACCTTCAAGCTTTCCATGATGCCCGTGCCTTGCAAAATATAGAAAGTGATTAGAAAAAACTAAAGTTGTGTCTAAAGAAACTTATGAAAGAAGTAGAAAGATGGTACAAATCACTTGAACTAGAATTAATGAAGAGATGGAGTACCATGATGGAAATTTTCAATGACAAATATCAAACTTATTCTCAGGTGTTCAATCTACAAAAATAGATTCAAGGATGGAAAAAAGGGACCCATGAATCCTTTAATGTGGCAATGGGTCGATACTATTAACTGTTGCATAGGTACCTAGGCCATGGATTTTCTTAATGAGAGCAACTAAGGCACATTATTGATGGGCTTCAAAATAAGACTAAGAAGACCCTTGGGGTTTATGCCCAAGGCTAATTATCCACAATGTTTGTCCATAAGATATAAAGGTGAATTGATCAAGTGGTCCATCCATCTGAAAAAGGGATGCAAGAGTTTGTGACCCATAAGAAGAAGAGACCTTGGACTAGGTGATTCAAAAAAAGACTCTACCCATTCAGAGATTTGTTGTTAACATAGTAACTAAGGTAGAGAAGATGTGGAATTCGGTTGATGAGAAGTTTGTAACAAATTTAAAGATTGTTGAGAAGCAAACTAAGCAAGCCTTCAGTAAAGGCAAGGACAAGAAGAAGACAAGAGATTTTGGACAAAAGGGAAAAGTGGTTTTAGTGGTTGAATGTTCAGAAGAAAACTCTGAAAATGAGAAAGGATGTGTTGTATACTAATACAAACATCCCAAAGGATGTTATCCTATGATGGCACACTTACAAGAAACAAGGGCATATTCACTTAACCCTAACTTTCTCAAGAAACAGATGCCCAAACAGTTACCTTATCCTCAAGGTAACTACAAGCAAGCCTTCCAACCTACGTACTATCCTAGCAAAGCCTACCCATAGCCACAGAAGTAATATCCTTAGCAGTGGCAACAATCCCAATCATGGGCCATGCCACCATCATGCCAACAATACCCATATTGGTAACTAGACCCATATGAATACTATGTGTAATGTCTAGTCTCTCTGAGAAATGCAACCATTCAAGCTCCACAATATTATCCAGTTGAATACCATAGATTGACACCACCAAGGATAGACTCAAAATCATACATGCATCCTCAAGAAGTTGGTTCCTCAAATCAAGATCCCAACCCTTTACCACTAGTGCCACCTTTTGTAATGGAAGGGAAACTACCATCTCAATTGCAATAGAAAAGTGCAACCAAGGCGATGAATATACAAATAGAGGATCATACCAGCAACACTAAGGGAAAATCAAAGAAACATCTTTTCTTTAGGATAAGTCCAAAAAAGGCTAGTAGAGTTAGAAATTCATTGAGAAAAATTCCTCCTACAATAGATCCTCCAACCAACATCATGCTTCCACAAAGATAGAATTAGAAATTGAAAAATATCATGCTCACAGAAATAGTATCAGATTGGATCAAGGCAAGAACACTTTCTAGGAAAAGAATGAACCCAATAGTTCCTTTGATTTATTTACAAGTAGCTAAAAATCTACCATGCAAGGCTTTATTAGATTTAGGTTCCAGAGTAAACTTGATATCTCTAGAAACATACAAAGCATGGAGCCTAGCAACCTTAAAGAAATGTAGCATCTAGTTAGAGCTTCCAAATCAATTTATCATCATTTCTTTAGGACAAATACAAGATGTGATGACTGTTGTCAACACGTGGTCCTATCCATTAGACTTTGTATTAATTGACTTGAAGAATAATGATAAGGAAATTTTTATTATAATGGAGAGAGCATGGCTTAGCACTGTGGATGCTAAGTTAAACAAGAGAGACTTATTTCTCAACATTTCTAAGGAAGATAAGTATGGAGCCATACATACACAAAAGATTCCATGCATTACCAACGATATAGAAGGTTGTAGTTGTGGGTCGACACCACATAATGTCAACATGATTAGTACACCAACCCACCCATAACTAATGTGAGAAACAAGCATGGATCACAAAATAAGAAGATACCCAATGGCCACAAACTGAGAACTTATAGATGAAAATATTAAACCATAATAAAACACCAATAAAAGGAGAAAATAAGGACTTAGACTATCAAAATCCAATTGCCATCAAGATTATGTGGGATGATAACTGAAAAACTAAGTCACTAAGGATGTTAAGTGAGAAACCTCAAGTGTATGATTCAAGGGAACTAGGGTTTATCATGATGTAGGAATTAATAAGTACTTTTTAACTTTTTGGTTTTCTAATTTTTGAAGTTTATAATTTTTGTTATACCTTTTTATTTTCTTTTCTTTTTCACTCTTCTTTTTTCTAGATACATTTTTTCCATTCTTTTATACTTTTCAATTTTCTTTTACATTTTCCAATTCTTTGATGACTCTTCATTCTTTTAACATTTTTCATTTTTTTATCTTTTCCATTTTTACTATCTTTTATGATTTTTCATACCTTTCTTTCATTTTACTTGTACATATGTTTGTGCATTGTTAATAAGACATACCAAGAATAAGGCAAAATGTAGTCCAATAAGGTGAATATTTCTCTATGTTATCAAGTCATAAGGGACTGGTTATTTGTACAATGAAACCACAACATCCATCCACACATTCCAAGTAATAAGAGGTTCTTGCCATGGCCATAACAATATTCTTTTCTTAATAAAAATAAGAATAAACCTATGATCATTATGCCTGGACAAAAAAGTGAAGAACCAAGTGGGAATGTGAAGGGTGTGGCATCAAGGGGATTTGTCGAATCTTTTGAATTACTATTGTATGTTCTATCATGTTGCTAAGGTTATAATAATATTCTTGTAGATCTAACAAAAAATGGAAGTAAGAATACAATAAGTGTGGTCTTACCATGTCATTGGAAAGACATGTTATCCATGCCTAAAGGTAGTCCTCTAATAAGGTTGATACCATTAAAAATAAAATCTATGCATAGAATAAATTTATGAGGATTACACTAGAAAGACATGTTACCCATGCCTAAAGTTAGTCCTTTGATAAGGTTGACATCATTAAAAATAAAATCTATGCATAGAATAAATTTATGGGGATTCCACTAGAAAGACATGTTACCCATGCCATATGGTAGGCGACTTCTTAGAACTTTCAAAAACGTAAAAAGTGCAATGAATCAACTCCTCCCTTGGACAAAACACCAAGCGATGATACTACTTGCAATGGTGATAGTGTTATGGTTGTGAATCTAAGAGGTGAAACAATGCGATGTCACTAGATGTGGTTTGAACTTAGTTAGAATCTTGGATAGATAGGATCTTGGTTACTTTAACCACTAATAAAACACAACAATTCATTATGCCTAAGGTAAGATACCTCACATCCCAATTCTCTATAATCCATTTTACCTCATTGTATATTTAATTATAACTTGTGTTTTGTATGACATGGAGTAATTTTTCCAATTTAGTGATATTAATATGTATGTTTTGCCAAATAGGTATGCATTACATTCAACTCCTTGAGTGCCTAACGACACTTTTAAGCATGGTTATACAAGGGAATTAAGAGATAGAGTCTAATTTGGGGGGGACCCACTTGTATAAATTTTGTATCTTATACCTAGCAAGCAAACCCACATCATCTTATGCCTTCTGAAACATTGAATAACTTAATAAAGACTTCCCATAACATCTCGTAATCCATTTGAACAATAAAAATTCATCACCCATCTCTTATCCATCATAAATACTTACGAAACTTTCATAGCCTAAGATTCCTTCTTTATGAACTTTAGATGACTATTTTTCACAACCATAGCATCATATCTACTCCAAGACCCTTTAGGAGTGCTTACTATCTTCTTATCCTTTAGTTTCACTCATTTTTCCACCAAAACTTAAACATGAAATTGAAACTTTTTGCAGTGACATCATTGATATGATGTATGAGGTCCTCATACATCATTGATTTGATGTCATATCAATGATGTTGCATGGTAAAAATCCTATATATAGTTCATTTGCTATAAGAGAAGTTTTTGATTTTCTTCTTTTGAGCTCTGATCTCCTACCTTCCCCAAGCTATAACTTGCATCATATAGCTTTGATGTTTATGATTTTCGAATCTATTTGATCTCGAAGTGCTCATCTTAGTCATGGAGAAGGGGTGATATCAAGGAGAATATAAGCCAAATTGTCAAAAAATCGCCTAACTCCAGAGGATAGTTTATAGGGGTAAGTAAGATAGAACATGAATAAACTTAGTATATTTAAGCCAAACAAGTTTAATAAACTCTCCTAATAACCAATTCTAATTAATCCTAAGGTACTATGAGGAAAAAAATAAGTGAGAGGTTATGAAAACTAAAGACATAACATTCAAAGGGTTTCTTTTTGGAATTTTCTAAAAATTTGTAATCATAGTAAAGAAAGCACTTGATCTAACAAGAGGAATAATGAAAAGACGTATACAAAAATAATATGAACATTTTGATGATCTTTAACTCTTATTGATTATAGATGGCACCAAAAAGGATATCAGAGGAAGGACCCTAACAATGAAGAAGCAAAAGGCCAAGACACCAAGGGAGAGGCTACACTATAGAACAAACTCCACTAGTAAAACATGTGGAGTAGGAAGCTCAGTGCTTTAGCATTTGTCAATAGACACCTATTACCAAGAAATCTACCTAAGTAGAGGCTGAGGCACCACAAGCTCCAAAATAAGGACAGTAAGTCACGTTGTCACTTAAATACCTCCAAGTCATTTAGGAGAAATCAATCATGACCACAGTGATTGTGGAACTTAATTTTTTTTTCATTCACAGAGTTTTCCCTAGATGTTGTTATGACACAACTCCGATCATCTCCCTTGTGGCCCACTTTGACAATAAGTGGAGATTGGTACTTAGAAAAGACACTCTAATTTTGGCAAAACAAACAAGTAGATGCCATGGTGAAAATCAAAGGAATTTTTATGTTATACTTAGTAGAGGTGATAGCCAAAGCTCTAAATCTACCTAATGAAGGGGCTAATGTTACACAAATATCAACAAGGTCTAATCCTACTGCTAAAATATTATGGCTACATCGAGGCTATGGTAAGGAGGATAAAGAATACAGTAAGCTGACTATCAAAGAGAAACTTATCACTTGTCCCCTACAAAGAGATTGAATAGAATATCTACATATGCAACTAGAGGAAGTGCCATTTTGATGAGAAAATTCAATGCAAACATTGTTTTTCTCTACTTTCTAGAAATCTAGCGATGATTTGAAGAGAAAAAGGTGGGGAAACCTACAATTCCATTTCCCTACCTTATCAAGAAATTGTGCAAACAGGCAGACATCTCAAGCTATACCGATAATGTTTTGAGGAAAGCACAAAATGCCTTCTATGCTAAGATGTCAAAGCTAATGCTGCCAAAGAAAGATCTTGTGGAGAAACAAGTAGGTACTGGGGGAGCAACAAGCTGAACTCTTGTTGAAACCATGCAAACTACTATGTAGCAGCAATAAGTAGGACCTAGTACCCAACTGTAAATTGATCAACAATAGCAACAACAACAATAACAAGAACAATAACAACAAGTTTCACCATCACCATTGTAAGATTATAGGCCTTCAATGAGTCATCTATAGTAGATTATAGAGACTATCAGTTAGTAAAAACATGAAGGATCCAACCTATATAAATTAATTGATGATGCAATTAGGCTAATAATCTCAAAAGATCTTGCTAGTAGCCAAATCTTGTTTTAGTTAAGCGGAGGGCAAGAATTGTCACAACAGAATTTTGGGAATGCTACATCATTTTAAGTGATGTTGGAGACTAGAGAAGAAGCCATGGTCATGGTTATGCAGCATCAAGATGCAGCTAGAGCCACAACAGTGATCATCGATCACATCAAAGAATCTTTTAATTTCCATGTTGTGCCACCAACTGATCTTTATGGAGCTAAAGATGTTCAAATGTTAGCTGGTACCTCAATGACTCCTGTAGATCATGAAGATGTACTTGATAGACTACTATAGATGGGACAGGTCATGCATAATCTTTTGGACGTCCCTAGCGATGTTGCTATAGTTCAATCTAAGTTAATAGCCACCAAAGGAAAGTTCGTCATGATAAAGACTAGGATGGAGCATGCTAAGAATAAGATCTATAAATTACAAGAAGAGCTCACAACCCTAAGGGATGAAAAGAGAGATCCATTCCAATTTTTGGCACTTTACTAAGTTGATCATTTCAGGACTAAACACATTATCTACCTCATTGAACATAACATGCAAATGGAACGTGAGAAGGAGAAAGTGGTGTGTGGTGCCTCAATAGCTGAAGCATAAACTTATGCACATGTCAAGACACTCATCGCTCTACAGAAGAAAAATCGATAGATAGCTACGAAGAATGCTCAATTGACCAACATTAAATGTAGAAAGAATGTCCTCGAAGAAAGTATTTAATGACTTTGAATGTAATTAATATGGGTCAACAAAGACATGAGCCATCTAGCATGAGAAAATAGAATCCTCTTAATGGAGGAGGTATGCATCATTTGACTTAAGTTTGCAATTGAGACAAGCATGTGGCAACATGAAGCTAAAAAGCATGAGAGGTTGAAAGAGCATTTCTGTGACAAAGTGGGCATGTATAAGAAAATAAACGAGAAGGAAATCTAGATGAAAAAGGCCAACATCACCACAATATTAGCACAAATTCTTGATTGGAAACCCATTCTGGATAGCCTTTCCCATGTTCACCAAGCAAAGATTAAGAGTAAAGACCTTTAAATTGAGGAACTTATAGAATACATGGGGTTAGTAAACCTTCAATATGCTAACTTGGCCATGTTGACAATAGGTAGACCTAGGAATGAATTAGAGCAATAGGAAGAAGCAACGTACATCCTATATGAAAAAGAATTTGTTAATAAAAAAGATGCCTTGCAGAAGTTGCATGTGGAAAATTTAGAACTTGAAGTAGTAAAGGCTAGCTACTAGGGCCAAAAAGATGTTGCAACTAACCTAGCAAGAAGAATGCCAAATTATCAAGAGTTGCAAAAAATGGCTAGAGCATTTGAAGAAGAAAGACAATAGTTTGCAATGTGGTATGTTAAGGAAAAACAAATGTTTCCATAGCTACCATGTCCATGGGATGTACTAGCCCTGTCACATATTGCATAACAGGCATGTATAGTACATGACCCTAGAATTGAGGAGGAAAAGCTTCAAGGACTACTAAACAAATATCAATTCAAGAAGCTTGATGATAAAGGGAAGTAGTTGATGGAAGAGCCATCACCACCTAGAACTTAATTTACATCGAGCCACTTCCATTTTTGTTTTTTATTTTCTCATACAGGTGTTAATTTTGTACAAACACCAATGTGGCATTTAGAGTCATGTAAATTATCCATTAGTCATGTGTAGTCGAATCTACCTCCCAATTTTATAAGAAACTCTATACTCATTGTGTTTTAACTAAAGGATGAATTTCCAATCAATCATGGGGGTATGATAAATTCAAATTTTAAAGTCATACAACATCAAATCAATGATATCATGTCAATGATGTTGTTAATTTGATGTCACTTTTCATGATACATCATCATTAATATGATGTCTCAGGATGTGTGCGATCCTATAAATACAACACTTGGGTGCGTAATCTGATAACCTTTTATTCCAATAGTAACTAGACTCTTGTAGTTTTATTTCTCAAATTTAGACTTAGTGATTAGAAGTGTGAATGCCCATAGTGTGGTGTGACATAGTGAATGGAATCTTTTTTCAAGTAGTTTGTACTTGGAAACGAATTGTGCACAGAAATAAAGATTGAGCTATTTCTCACCATTGGAGCATTCTCCTAGTTTACTAGTTTACTTAACATAATGTTTACTACTTTATTAGCATAAAACTTTAATTCCCAAAGTACTTTACTTTTACTTGTCAATAGGAACTAGAATGAGTAAGACTGATTTCAAGCACTTAAGTGTAATCATTTGGTAAGTTAAGTATTATTATTGCTTGGTACATCTAGTAGCATAATGCTTGATAGCCCAGTAATGGTTACATGAAGTCCAAGGTGTGTACAGAAAATCAAGTATGGATACTCCTCACCTTAGGCTAGAATAGATTTACTAGCTATTACTTAGATTAAGTTTCATCTTCATTACATTTATCACTAGGAGTAAAATGGGCTTAAGAACATCAATTATCACATGCCTGATTGTGATTTAAGCCATATGCTTCACTTTCACTAACTCAAATTGGGAAGACAATGGTCTTGAACTTCATCTTGATTAATAGCATAATAAAATTGGCCATTCACGAATTATAGTCAAGTCACATGCGAACACTCGTGACTTGTATGGCTAGGTGTTGGATTGTCCCACTGCTTATCATCTTCCCTTTTGCAAATTTTTTTAATCAAGCATGAGAATGGAAGTGTCCTCCTATCCTTCTCATTTACTTTGAAGCACTTCTTGATGTCTAGAAAGATGATTTGGTGTAAGTTGATGGAAAATGGGTTGCTAGGTGCTACACATGTCATTATTAAGAAGCATGTGATCTTCCTTAGTCACACTCTTGGATTAAGGTGGTGCAATGCTATCTTGAAATATATTCCCTCTACTTAAATGAGTTCACTATGCTCCATCTTATCCACATCATAATACCATTACATCCAGATTGAGTGAATAGCTCTATAACCTACGTGACAATATTTGGAAGTCCCAAGATGCCAGTGATATCCTTAATAGATTAAAAGATGCTAATGTATTTGATCTTCACTATGGTATCTCTTTGGAAATCATTTCAAAAGAGATAAATTTTTTCTAAGTACCATTATCCATTTATGAATATAATTGGCCATAATGATGATGTCTATAGTTGATCTCAAACATTTTGAGAAGTGAATTCCATGAAAAATATGAAACTTGATTCTTGTAGGACAGAGCTCTAGATTTCTTTATTCTTAATATTACCTAGGTTGGTCTCTATTAATGTGACCTCTAAGCTAGGCCTAGATCTAGGTACTTCATCCTACCTTAACTATCTTATCTCTACCATGGGCTACCTAATAGACTTAACTTCAGGCTCCTCCCTAGTGGGCCTTGTTGCATGGATGGTTTCCAATTCAGGGTTAGGTTTTCCATAGCTTTGTCCATGTCCTTCTGAATTACTTTACCCTCCTTTATAATGGACAATCCTCCTCTATGATTGTCTTAAGTGATGTATACAATCATATGAATGATTAATTATTAGTTCTTAACTATTATCTCTAAGTGTTGTAACCCTTGATTATCCTTGGATTTGGATTAATGTAGAAAATTTTTTCAACTAATGTTCCAAAGTGATTCTAGTATAATGTATTAAAAGTCCTATTCATTATTTTCATCATTAGTAGAGTTAACTAGCTTGGTTGTTCAAAATTTGGAATTCTTAAAAAGAGTCTCAAATCATATATGTCTTACCCCCATGATGTAGAAGCTTTTAAATGGATGAATTTAGATGTTTGGTTTGTAAGATATTGGGGTTGGAAGGCTTAGGTTCTTGAAAATAGTAAAAACTCACCCTGTAAAATGATCAAAACATAAGCATCGGTCAACATTAGCGTCACCCTTTTTTATATAAGGACTGATGCTTATGTTGACGCTAATGCATTGTTGAGGCTTCATTGACAAATCTCCCTATATTGATGTAGAAAAATCAATGGGGCTATTGTGATCAAGTCTCTTGGAATTTTTCTTCAATTTTTATGCAATTTGTTAGGTCAAATGAGAGATAAAACAAGGGTCATTAAGCATGAAGGTTGTGAGAATGATTAGTATGAGTGTACATGATGGATTTAGTAGGTTTATGAAGCATGAATAATTGAAAATTGGGGAAAATGGTATGACATAAAATAGAGAAAAATGAGTAAATTGGAATGATAAATAATGAAATGAACTACACCTTAATGGCTTAGGCATGTGGAGGTAGTTCATAGGTTAGATGTTCAAAATATTTAGCTCTATTATCTAAGGAATCTTTAGGTGGATTGTTAGTTTCTAGCAATTCTCTTACTAACTAATTTTCTTGTGTTCATATTTGGACACTTGGTTTGTAATTAACATTAACGGAATTATCATTTGCAAAATCATGGTTAACATATTGATGAGATGTGTCAGACTCCTTATTTTCCTATAATAATTCTTCTTCATTAAATGTAACATATCTAAACACAATATCCCTTTGTATGAATTCCATAATTTTCAAACTATCCTTATTAAGCTTTCTAATTTATCTTTGCTTGGATTTAAACATGGTAATAAACTAAGATTTCAAAAATTTATAAATGTTTTAAGTTAGGTCTTCTACTATTCCATATCTAATCCAAACATTCAAATCATAATTATAATATTGAACTTTAGTTTATGATATGAACAATTTTCTACACTACTTCATCTCAGAATTTATGATCTAACTTTAACTATGATAGCATGAAGTGAACCATTTCACATATTTTTATATTCTTTCTTTCTAATACATCATTTTATTTTGGACTATATAGCACCATTGAAGAATCATGATTCATTAGGCTCTGATATTGGACCCGCAATATTGGATCCATGATATTGGGTATGCGATATCACGGCTTGGCTAGCGATATCGGATACATGATATCATGTCTCCTGTGTAGGCCTATAAATACACATGTAGGTGCACGGAGTGGAGGAGTTAGTTGGTATTTTAGTTAGAAGTTAGTTTTCATTTTTAGTTCTTCTCAACCCTTCCTCCCAGTGCATGCCTATAGTGTGATGATTGTAATTGTACGACACCTTTATTCGAGTGTGACGTACTTGGATGCATACATGACCGAAAATAAAGATTGAGATTAATTCATCATTGTAGCATTCACTTAGTTTAATTATTTAATTGTTATTTATTGGTTTCTTAATTAATACTTCTTTACCCTCAACTGCTATCCCTATTATTAAACACGGAATGAGTACGACTTAATCATGAGCATTTAAGTGTGACTACTTGGTATCCCAGTAGCATACCTAGGATATGCACTTGGTAATCCTAGTAGTAGTCATACACAAGGTCCAAGCTATGTACAAATGATTAAGGAATGGATGCTCATCGCACTTAGGCTAGTTTATATTCTCTCCACCTATGTCCTATTAGCTTAACTCTCTTTCCCTTTTCCTCCTAGCTTAATTAAAGTTATTTTGCATTACCTCTAGGAGTAGCACTAGTTTAGGACTACATCATACATCTCTCTTTGGACTAAACCATACGTGAAAAAGCAAATACTAGTCCACATGGGAAGACAGTGAATTGCAATCAATGAGTAACTATCTAGATACCACAACTAGCCCGTTTATGGAGTTTGATCGGATCATGCGTGAAATGCTCGTATTCATATGGTTGAGTGTAGGGGTACCTCGCAACTCATCATTGGCACCATTGCTGGGGATGGTGTTAGTTATTTAGACTAGTTATATCATATAATATTGCTGTAACAAGTATTAATGATATATCCTTTAGAAAAGAAATTAAATTAAATTCAATTAAGTCACACACCACTCACAACAATGTCTCTCTCACAAGACTATGCTAACCACACAACTAGTGAGGAAATTCATTGGAGAACCAATGAATTATATGATGAAGATAAAATTTGGAGTACTCAACTTTATGCAGGAATTCCATATGTTCATGAGTATCCCAAAAATATTCAAGGATCCTTGTTAATCAACTCTGACACCTCTAGTAAGGATACGACAGCCCATAGAATGAGGAGGCTCGAAAGGCCTAGGACCTTCTCAATAACTAATAAGAATATGTTAGGGAATGATTGAAAAACTTACAAAAGTCAGGATAAGTTTTTCAGTTCTTTCTCTTCCTCTACTCCTTCAACATCAGATCATGACATGGATAACTATCTTTCAAGGGATCAGCGTAGAACTAAAAATCGAGCTCACAAAGAAAATTAAGAATGCCAACATGAACAAGGACAACATTGTCTCAACTCACAAACTCACAACCTACTTAGTGAAAATGAACCCCTGCTAGCCACTAAGAGCCTATTGCCTATACATGAGGCTATTTGAATATCCTATAGGCATTGCAAAGAAAGTCGTCTACCTAGCCTTGATTTAAAAACCTTTCCCAAGTTTACAGGAGGCTATGATTTAGATTCTCAACAACATATACAAGCCTTTTATGATGTCTGTGTATGGAATAATATCGATAATGGGTGGCAAAAGCTTAAGCTCTTTCCTATGACACCCATTGGGTAAGCAAAAGTGTGGTACAGATCCTTAAAACCAAAATCAATCTGTAGTTGGCCAACAATGGTAGAACTCTTTACTGAATGATATCAAACCTATGCTAGAGTATCAGCCTTGAGGAGACAAATCCAAGAATGGAAACAAGGGAAACATAAACCCTTGGACATGGCCTTAGAAAGATATTATTCATTGTTAAACAAATGCCCAGGGCATGGATTTTTTGAGGAAAGACTAATGTACCACATCATGGATGGGCTCTGTAATGAAATAAGGGAAACCCTAGGGATGTATGCCCAAGGTCAACTATACGAGCTACAAACCCATCAACTCCAAGAGCTTATTAAGTAGGTAGAAAAATAAGGAGAAATGGCTAAATGGGAGAATGTTGAAAGCTCTCAATGAGAGCAAAATCTCGAATTAGCAAAGGTCCATAACCATAAAGAGGAGAAATCAGCTCACCTTGAGGAAGTACAACCATATCTAGCTTTGCCAATGCAACAATCACTAGATGAAATCGAGGTAAAGATTAATAAGATGATGGAATGGATGCATGGAAAATATGAAGAATATGCTAACAATAGTAGAGGTAAAACTATACCAAATCAAAAAATAGGATAGGACACCACACAATAATCAGAACAAAGGGTAGAAGATAATAAGAATAAGAACTCAACTACCAACTTCACATATCAATGTACCATCTATCTATACGATCACCCCAAAGGCCAATGCCCAGTCTTGTCACATTTACATGAGCATTGGGAGGGAATGTTATATCCAAATTTCATATAGAAATATTGGGTTCAACCACAGTGGAAAAAGCCCCAATTGTGGGGAAGGTCATCACCAACCCGACCATATCCTTTCTATGTCCCAATGTCAAATGCTTACTATGTTTAACACCCTATTTCTCCAACTAGATCATCATCCTCTACTTTGCCTCATTGTTATCTTTCTCCAGAATACTCTCCACTCATACCCTCTCCGACAAGGTCACCACCTCATGTACCTTACACTTTTCCTCAACAACAATATTCTCATCCTTAACCTCCTTCTACATTGCCACCAGTTGTACCAGAAGGTTTTGCACCACAACACCAACCTATGAATGCTGCTTGTGCTACTACTATCAACAGCAGTGGAAGTACTCAAAAGCACCCTTTCTTTAGGCATGGTCGTAGAAAGAAGCAGCACAATGTTGAACCCACTGCATCTTCCAACCCAGCGCAAGTGCAATGCTGTGATGCATCCTTCTCCTCAAACTCAACACCTCATGTTATCTTATCGGGGTCATCAATTAATACTCCAACAACTATGCGGCCCAATAAATATAACCACAAAGGGGGACATATTGATCCTTGCATGTCATCGTACGATCAAGGGTGTCAGTGGGGTAGCTTCTTATCCTATGACCCCATCATATAACCTACCTCACTATGTCTATCATGGTCAAGTGTGTAAACCCAATATGGGTACATTCCAGCCACCACATCGAAAGACACCTAGTGGTTGGGATGTGATCGATCCCAAACATTTCAAACATGCATGGATCCACACTTTCCATTTATTAATTCTTGCCATGATCAAGAGTTTAGTTATGGGGGACATTTCCCATTCTAACAAACAGAATTAATAAATGTTTTTCCTTTTCTTTAATTTTACAATTTTTTGTTTTTCATTTTTTCAGCTTTAATTTGTTGTTTTATCTTTTTATTTATTGTTTATCTTTTTATCTTTTTATGAGTAATCTCATCTATGAATAAAGCATTCATGTGACTCATTGTTTGAGGTGTTGTTCTTTGCTATCAAGTCTCGAGTAAGTAATTATTTGGATAGCGAGCCCATCACATCCAACCACCCATTCTATTAATAAGAGGTTCTACTCTGGGTACAATGATATTCTTGACATCATTAAAAATTAAAGTAATTTTATGCTCATTATTCCCAGAGCAAAAAAAATGATGGACTAAGAGGGAATGGCTAGGGTGTGACATCAAGGGAACTTCCAGATTCTCTTTGGTGACATCTGTAGGAGTTATCATGCAACCTGGTCATGCTAAGATCCTTGTAGATCTAACAAAAAATGGGAGTAAGAGTAATAAAGGCACTTAATAAAAAATGCTATTCTAGGAGGTCCCATTGGAAAGACATGCACCCATGCTTGAAGGTAGGTGGCTTCTCTAGATTATGCATCATCAAAAACAAAAAACAAAACAAAACAAAAAGAAGAGAAAGTGTGCCAAAGTGGCCAGACAAAAAACAAATGTGTTACAAAGAAATTCCAAATCACTCCTCCCTTGAAAAAAACACCAAGTGATCATACACTTTGCTATCATGATGCTCTTATAGTTGTTCATCATTGAATGAAGAAATGCGATGTTACTAATCAGAGGATGGACTCGGTCTTGATTTTGGAGCAATGGGCTAATGACACATTAATCATGCCCTACACTCAAGATTCATTATGCCCTGGGTCAGTTACCTCATGTCCTGACCTCTACGATCCCTTTTATAATTCACCTCTTCTCGTTGTTCATATATTGGTGACTTGTGTCTTATGTAGCATTGAATTCATACCTCATCACGGTGGTATCTACATGTGTGTGTTTTATGGAGTTGTTGTGGATTACATTTAACCTTGCTAGTGCCTACAAACATTTTAAGGTGTGGTTACGCAAGGGCATTATAGGTTGGAACCTGCTTTGGGGAGGATCCACTTGTGCGACTTTTGTAATTTGTTTTTGTTGCATATCATCACATCATTTTATAGCCTCCGAGTACTACATTAACAACATTATTCTTTCCCTTATCATCCCACCAATTTAACTGTTCCTATGTACGAAGACATGTCCTTTTTCCTCATTTGACTTATGAATTTCATTGTCAGAACCTACCCCATTATACTTTTTGTGGCTTCTGGTCTAGTTAACAATACCCTGGACTTTTTGCATGGACCTTGAATTCTTCATTTTTGGCCTTGAAATTTCAGAAATTCATCAATTTTTCTAAGTACCCTATTTTAAATAGGCCGTGATATCGAGTACCCGATATCAAGTCTAACACGATATCAAGGTCGTGCTATCGAGTACACAATATCACATCAATAAAAACTATATATATGGATCCCCCCCCTCGGCGCACATCAACATCAATCTCAATTGTTCATGTGGGGGGAGTTTTTCAAATTTTCTTCCGTGAATTGTGACATGCACAACTCTTGGTCAAATAGCCATAACTCGCTTGCTAGCACTCAGATTCCCATTTCGCTTGAATCCACATGAACTTGGAGTGTTAGCTTAGTCGTGGGGAAAGGGTACACTTCAAATTGTGCATAAATTTTTTGAAATTCATCATCACCTGAAGGATACTATAAAGGGAAATCAATTATAAAATTAATAAACATATTGCCAAAAAAAATTTTATCTCCTCACCTACACCAAGAAATTAAATTTTGAAGCCATCTAATCAAATTGGACCTAATATTAAAAATTTTAGGGGACATTTTCATAAACTTTCCTAACTCTAAATCACATAGAATAAGAAAAGAATTTACTTGAGGCGAGAAGTAAGGTATAAATAAAATCTTATAAGAAATCTTACTAATGATCAGCCTCGTGTGATTGCAGATAGCCCCTAAACATGGACAACAAGGAGGACACTCTCAAGGTGTGCCCAAATGACCAAGGAGAGGTAGAGACCAAGTGTCTCCAGAGGAATATGTAGAGAAGGAGGCACAATCATTCAACATTCATCGAGAGCCTCCTGCTGCTATGCAATCGGGACAAGTGGAAGGAGGAACAGCTAAAGCACCTGAATAGGGACAACATCTCATGTTGTTCCTGGAATGCATACAGGCAATCTACGAAAGGTCCATGTCAGCAGCAATGATCGTGGAACTAAACTTTGGACCTTTCATGGAGTTTGCTCCTAAGGCCATTAGGGATTAACTCAAAGGGTCTCCATTATGGCTCATCCTCTCTAAAAGTGATGCCTGGTACTTAGGGGAAATGTACCAATTTTGGCATAATAAAGAAGAAGGAAAAACAGTTGACATTGGTGGTGTGTCTATAGATTTTTCCACCAAGGTCATTTCGAAAGTGTTAAACCTTTTGAATACATGGCCAAAAGTTGCTCACCTATCCACCTGCTCTGATGCTGATGCGCAAAGAATTTGGTTGGACAGGATGTATGGTAAAGAGGACAAGACATATGGGGAGTTGACACTAGAAGAAAGAATATATTTCAAAATTGGCACTTATCACATCTTCCCCATGAATGGATTAAATAGAATCTCAACGTATGTGACAAGAGAAAGTGCGATATTAATGCGCAAGGTTAATGCTAACCTTCCCGATTTGTATCTCATGGAGATCTTGAGGTAGTTTGAAGAATGCAAGACAGGGAAGTTCATGTTGCCCTTTTCTTGTCTCATCAGGTTGCTATGGAGGCATGCTAAAATTCTAACGTACACCACTGACATCCCCAGAAGAGCTCAAAATGCTTTGTTTGCTGAGTTACTAAAGCCACCAGCCCAAAGGAAGAGTGCTAGTGAGACATAAAAGCTGGAATAAGAACAGATGAAGGGGGCCATTGCAACTCAAACTATAGGGCCTAGCCAACTCCTAAGTACAAGGCCTAGTCAACAGTAAGGAGTAGGGCCTAGCATGAGCCAACATGACCAACCGTCGCCACCGCCATAGGATTATTGACCATCGATGATCCATCTTAGGGCCATCGCTCAGATGGTTAGTTGGGGAAGTTGTGATGATGCCAATCTCTTCTGCATCATCGATGATGCTGTACAACCCACAGTTTCTATAGATCATGCATGGGGCGAAGTGTTCATTCAAATAGGAGGAGAGGAGACACATTGGTCACAATAGATTTTAGGGAATGTTAAGTCCTTCAAAGTGCAACTGGAGATTAGTGAAGGGGCTATAGTAGTGGTCATGCAACACCAAGATGTAGCAAGAGTCACAGAAGTGATCATGGATCACATCAAAGAGTCCTTCAATGTTCCTATTATGCCATCAACAAATTTCACAAGGGCATGTGATGCTCAAACCTTGGTTGGTCCCTCGATGACTCCTACGGAGCATGAGGATGTTCTTGATTGATTGTTGCAAACAAGACAAGTGATAACATCCTTATTTGAAATTTTGAAAAATGTCATAGCAATGCAATCAGATCTCATCTCCACCAAAGGAAAGCTAGTCATGGCAGAGATCAAGATCGAGCATGCGAAGGTGGAGTTGGCAAGACTCCAAGAAAGGCTCATTATCCTACAAGATACATAGTGGGACCCATCTCAATTCAATCCTGTAGAACAGATGGACACTTTTAGGATAGAGTAGCTCAATAAAGTATTAGCAAATAATAAAAGAGTGGAAGAGGAGAAGGAGAAGGTCAATTAGGATGCTTCCAAGGCACAAGCACAAACATATGCATATGTCAAAGCACTCAAGGTCTTAGAAGAAGAAAATAAATAGCTCATTGCGGATAATCTTTGGTTGACCACTGTGGAGAAACAGAAAAATGTTCTCAAAGAAAATTTTCAATAGTCACGAGAACAGTTGGTCAAGGTCAACCAAGACATGAATCGCTTGGCCAGGGAGAATCGAACCCTCTCAATAGAGGAGGTACACACAATCCATTAGAACATGGCCATTGAAATAAGCACATGGAAAAATGAGGCCAAGCGACATGAAAAATTAAAAGAGCATTTCAAAGACCAGGTGGGGATGTATAACCAAGTCAGCGAGAAAGAGATCCATATGGCCAAGGGCCACATTAACACCTTTAGTTCTCAACATACTAATTGGCGAGCCATATTGGACACATATGCATTTGTCCACTAGGTATTCTCAAAAGCCAGGACCTACAGATCCAAGATCTTACAGAGTACATGGAATTGGCAAACCTACGATATGCCAACCTAGCCATGTTAATAGCAGGATTCTCAAGAAAAAAGTTGGAGAAGCAGGTAGTTGGATTACCATGACTACAAGGATAAAGCCAGAGCCTATGAGAAGGAATAGTAGTTGTTTGTGGCCTGGTATGTCAAAGCAAATCAGAATTTTCTATAACTAATGTGTCCATGGGAAGTGTCGACTCCATCAAACATTAGAGCTTTAACATGGATGACATAGGATCCCTGAACCAAAGAGGAAAAACTCTAGGCACTCCTTAAGAGCCAGCAAATCCCAAAACCTAGAGCATAAGATAAGGGGAAGCAACCCATGGAGGAGCCACCACCACTTGGAACCCTATGAGTTCCATTAAAATTTTGCAATTTTGTAATTTTGTAATTTTTTGTTTGTGTCCCAATTTTTTTCTATTTCAATTCTCCACTATTGCATGAATAATTCCTAGTCAGTCAATAATCCCATACCTATCCACTGTGTAATCAATGGGGCTTGTTCTCATTTTGTATGACTCAAGGACGAGTTTTCATATAGTCGTGGGGCTATGATGAATAATGATTCATTAGGCTCTGATATCAAACCTACGATATTGAATCCATGATATCAAGTACGCGATATCGGGGCCTAGCTAGTAATATCGGATACACGAAATCGTGACTCCTGTGTAGGCCTATAAATACACATGTAGGTGCACAAAGTGGAGGAGTCAGTTAGTATTTTAGTTAGAAGTTAGTTTTCATTTTTAGTTCTTCTCAACCCTTCCTCCCAGTGCATGCCCATATTGTGATGATTGTAATTGTACGACATCTTTATTTGAGTGTGACATACTTGGACATGCACATGACTAGAAATAAAGATTGAGATTACTTCATCATTGTAGCATTCACTTAGTTTAATTATTTAATTGTTATTCATTAATTTCCTAATTAATACTTCTTTACCCTCAACTCTTATCCCTATTATTAAACACGAAATGAGTAAAACTTAATCACGAGCATTTAAGTGTGACTACTTGGTGTCCTAGTAGTGTACCTAGGATATGTGCTTGGTAATCCCAATAGTAGTCGTACACAAGGTCCAAGATGTGTATGAATGATTAAGGACTGGAAGCTCATTCCACTTAGGCTAGTTTAGATTCTCTCCCCCTATGTCCTATTAGCTTAACTCTCTCTCCCTTTTCCTCCTAGCTTAATTAAAGTTATTTTGCATTGCCTCTAATAGTAGCACTAGTTTAGGACTACATCATACACCTCACTCTAGACTAAACCATACATGAAAATGCAAATACTAGTCCACATGGAAAGACAACTAACTATGATCAACAAGGAACTATCTAGATACCACAACTAGCCCATCTGTGGAGTTCGATCGAATCATGCTTGAAACACTCGTATTTGTATGGTTGAGTATAGGGGTACCTCGTCACTCATCATTAGGCTCTAATATCGAACCCATGATATCAGATCCATGGTATCCAGTACACAATATCACAGGTGTGATATTGGAGCCTAATGAATCATGATTCATCAACCATATTTTGATGAATGATGCTTACTTTTGTAAGAAAACTCTAATACACTCTTCTTATATTCGATACGATTATCTATTCATAATTTTATATTAGGTAATGTAGTTTATTTTTTTACTAGTCTTCAATTCCTTAAAGGTGTTCAATAATTATACCTTGGATTTGATCAAGTAAGACTACATTTTCCTTATAAAGTCATTAATAGAGCTTATGAAGTTTTTGTCTCCTTCTACAATGGATATTCCATAAAATTTAATATCCAAGTATATAATATCTAGGTTTGATTTGAAAATTATCCTTCTTTCTCATTGGAACTTTTGTCTCGTATATTTTCCAAAAACATATGATTTATAAACCAACCCTAAATTTATGTTTAATTAAGAAATCTTGTGTAATAACCTAAGATCTTTTACATATAATGTTTATTAATATGATCTAATCTTACATGTCATAACTTATCTTCCTAAATTGTGTGAGTTGTTGAATAGATTACTTCTTATATAAGATGTAATTTGAATACTTCATTTATTTCTCCTATCTTCTTTTATGATTAAATTTCTAGTATTTTATACTTCACATTCTTATCTTGAACATTTTTAAATATTATTCTAGACAAGTTCAAAAATTATCAATAGATTATGACCTTCAATGCAAGTATATAATATGTATTTTTTATTTGTACTAGTTGGTTTGTAATTTTTATATTGATATTACCAACTCTACTATATTTACATATTGCTCTAGCAAGATGTTGTAGCTTCACTTGCATTTGTAATACATAGGTGATAAATGGCATGGATCCCCTACATCTAACTGTATGAATGACAAGCATATACACATGGTTCAATAGAATTCCGTTGAACTTCAAGCTAATAGTATCCTAGATAATTAAGCATAAACTTGCTAGTCATTATCTTTCCAATCATCACTTATGTTAGATTAATTGGTCTAGTTAAGTGTGAGTGAGAAATAATAGATTAGTATTTTTATTAATAAAATATTAAGATAATAAAGTAGTTGAGATATTAAAAGATTAAACTAACTCTGAACTTCTAGGTAATCTAAACTATCTCAAGCATAGAGCATGTGTTCCTACTTTTTGTACCCATCCTAAACTTATATAAATGTTGTTGGGTTATTATGTGTCTATTGGTAGCTGTAATCCACTATTAGGGTTACCAAATGTTAATATATTATGCTCAAAGTAGTCATACTCATGCTTATTATGCAATAAAATACTAAATTATTAAGTGCTAGACAGTAAAATGCATTAAGAGTAAATGCTAAAAATAAACTAAGTGCTAGTTCAACTGCTACAATGAAAGGAATCAATGTTGATTTTATTTTTGAAATGCCAAAGTATCAACATACATCAACTTTATTCAATCAATTCTATCCACGTTGCAAGCACACAAAGGGAAATTTTGCTAAGTTCTATGAAAACAAACTACAAAATATTTGTTGCTAGAATGACCAAAGGTTTCATAAATGCAAATCATACATGCATTTATATAGGCTTAGGATTGGATGGTATTGATGCATATCCATTAATGTATTATAGGATACATTGATAATGCTGCATTGACACATATCCATCAATGTAGCTAACTAATTGAAGCTTCATCATACCCTCATAATTGACCAAAAACTTCTCTAGTGAACAAAAGTGAGATCGACTAACTTATAAAATTTTTAGGGATCTAGAACTGACTATTAACTAACTAATAATTAACAACTCTAATTGCAACATTACAAAATATTTGATCATTTACAATGAGGTTTATCAAAATTAGACACAACAAAAAAATTAGTAGTCATTTAAGACATAAAATTAGCTAGGATGGAGTTTTCATACCATGCTTAGAGGTGGAGGCTCTTGTGGCTCAAATAGTCCTTTTTCATGTCCTAGTTCAGCTGGTGGCTTGGGTTACCCTATTGCTACTACTACTGTATTTATAAATTTAAATGCATCTAATAATGCCTTTATTTTTTCTTCTTTTCTTTGTGGATTGTTAATGGTCTAGGAAGCATCACCTAGACTAGTTGGTGTTGGTAGATTCCATAACTAAGGATATTTTAAAAACATCTTCTTTATGTTCATGAACCAAGTTACAAACTGTTTACATTTTATGTAAAACATTTATATAAGGTTTTGTAGCTCCTAGTTGTCATTCCTTCTTTTGGCTAGGTTCTTAGCAAATAATTGCTAATCCTTGAACTTGCTCTTGAGATCTTGAAGATATGTATTATCTACTTCTAACTTCTACTTCATCTCCTTTTTAAGTTTGAACTCTATGTCATATAGAAAATAGAAGTTAGCCACCTGCTTCTCTAACTCTAACCTCAATTTTCATATAGTTGACATCACCAATTTTTCATATCAAAGATTGGCTATTCCATGTATTTGGTTATTTCTTTGATTTGCAATTCATTTATGTGGATTTTTGATTGATTGTATGTATTGAGTCCATCAAGGATGAGCTACCATGCATTGCCTCATTGATGAAGTTACTAAAGGAATTTATTTACTTTAGCCTTTACTAACCTAATTTTCTTTTGATTTAATTTCTTGAGAATGCCCACTTGGTCCCTGTAATGATTCTTTACTCTTTCATATTTTAGGGCTTCATTTGTATAGGCAGTAATCTCAATGGCAATCTTCTAGGAAATGGTCCAAAATTCCTCCATTGAAAGATTTCTGCTCTCCACAGCCAATATTCCAACATCATGATTCATCTTAGTGAGTTTTTCTTATTGCTAGTGGAAGTATTCCAATGACTACTCCTTTTGTGCTTTAACCTTCTACAAGCATTGATTCTCCTTGGTCATTGTTTTAGCCTTTTTAAAACATTCATTTTACCATATTAGCTATTACCACCTAATAATGTTAACAATCTATATTCCACTTCTAATCCTCTATTTCACCCTTTGAAACTACCCATCCTATCCCTCAACCATAGCCTACTATACCTCTATTTTAGCCTTTTTTTACTTTCTAATTCTATTCCATAACCATTTAGCATTTCCCAAGCTACTAGCATATTTTCCTTTCTGATATATCCATCTAACCCAATCTCCTTGGGTATACCTTCTCGTACATCCTTTGGACTCATTTCTTGTGCGTTCCACCTTAACATCTTCACCTATTGCTATAGTACCATCTATTATCAATTCCCCTAGAACATATCCAAAACTTCTTACACTCTTAATGAAATGATGCTCTATCTTAAAAACAACAAAGAGAAAATGGAAAAGGTACTTAGCATGCAAGGAAATTCTCCTTCTTACTTGGATAAGGTCTTAAGTGATTCCATAAGCTCTACAAACCCTTTACCAATCTTTCCTAAGGGAGTTTCACTTCCTACTTTCACTGACTATAATGATGAAACAAGAGTATCCATGAATCATGTGATTACATTCAAAAATGAATGCATACTTCTAGCTCCTTATCCACACATTGTGCTAAGATATTTCTTGAGCTCCCTTCCAAGAAGAGCTTTAGAATGATATAAGTTCCTAGCACATGGATTGATCAAGCCTCTAGAATAATTACTAGCATTCTTTTTTAAATGCTTCAAGTTCAATGTATCTCAAAGCATAAGCATGATGTCTTTTTTTGGCATAAAAAAATATTTGAATGAGCCCATCGATAAATTCATTTGTTCATAAACAATGACATTAATGAAACTACCTTATTATTTGGAGGAATATCATTTTTAAGACATCTTTGATATAGTAGTAATTGACTACATTCAAAAAAGGATGTCTTATCATAAGCCTCACTCTCTAAATGATGCATTCTTGGATGCTAAATGCATTGAAGAAGTAATTCAATGCAATGACAAGGAATTGATGTCAATCTATAATAACACTAGCAAGGCTACCAAACAAGAGAAGGGATATTCAACTTCTGCAAGTGTTTCTTCTTTTTCTAAGAAATAAAACAGCACTCCCATAGTTACTTTCTTTTCTACTTAACAACACATGCCTTAAAGCTTCTAAACAATATTCTTAGGAATGGATACCTTAAGAAGAAATAAGTCTCTAATTAAGTAAGAGCATGCTACCATCACATTTAGCTAATAGTTATGGATCCTTCTCAAAGACAAGAAAGTGACCATGAGATGCCTAAGTCGTATGACTATTACAAGTACTACTACTATCATGAGACTTTTGAACATAACATAGATAATTGCAAGAATTTGAAGGATGACATCCAAGATTTCATTGATAAGGACAAGATAGCGGTGGAGAGTGATCCATCCACCATACATCCAAATAACTAATAGCTTTAAGTATTTTAGAATCCCTTGGAAGGTGAATGCATAATTTTAGCTTTAAATCCTAAACACAAAGCTCATAATTCTTTACCTAAAGAGCCTTACGTTATTCATTGATCTAATTATAAATAATTTAGGTAGTCATTACTACAATCTTAGAAACCATACATGATTTCTTGATCTGACTACGTTTCCACATCATCCAAACCAAACTTTTTTTCTCCACCTCCCTATCACATTCATGCTACCAACTCCCATCATTCCACTCCTACTCAATATATACATCCTTCTACTTCTCATATTACTTCATGTCATCCTGAATCTTAGACCATCCATGCATCTACGACATTTAAAATATCTCCTTTCCCTTCATTTCATATGAAATTTCTCACTCATAGTCAATAGACTAATCAATCTTTTTCAACTAAGTAGAAGGAAAAGGTTACTGATGTACAAAAGTAATCTTGTATGACAACAACAATGGTTTCCTTATAGCAACAATAGAAAATGGCATCCTCAAGTAGACACCTTCTTTCTTCCAACCCTATATAGCCAATTATGGTAGCACCTACTTCAATCATCTTAGCCTACAAATAATAAGATCCTACAACAGATGATCATCATTGTTCATTCTAAAGGCACCAAATTAACCTATTATGACCTTTTGGCAATCTCTAAAGAACATCGCACTATACTATATAATTTTCTTAAGAAACGTTTGGTCCCAAGTAACATCCCTGCTTGCATAGAAGTCATATGTTCTTTTCTTCAAGTCCCTTACTATGGATCAAACAATATGAACTTTTGTAATGAGAACATTAATATTGATTTGAAGATAGGAGATATCTTTCATCTCTAGATCTATGTCACCATCAAAGTGTTTCTAGAAGCTACAATTCTATTGATAGATATTGATGACAATGTTAGATTGAACATGATCACTTATGCTCTTATCAAGCATCTTAGTCTCCATGATTAGGTAGCCTTCAACGAAACCTATACTAATCTTGTTTCATTTAACAATATACAAGTAGAGGTTATAAGTTCCATTAGATTACCTTTCATGGTATGTGATGTTATACAATCTGAGGCCATTTTCATAGTGATACACGAGTGTCTTGGTGTCAATAGTATAGTAGAATAACCTTGGCTAACTCAACATAGAGTTTTATCTTCTCCCATACATCAAGAGATACATATCCCTTTTCACAACCATGAGATTGTTATCCTTACAAACAAGTAAATCCCAAGTGTTTCTTACTTAGATCAAGAACCTTTATCTTATTAGCTTAGTGGACAACTAGGTGATATTAAATTTGAACATGTGGCAATTCTATAATCCCTTAATCTCCTAAAAATTCTTAGGTTACTATGAATTTAGTAAACTGTTGCAACAAGTCTACTTTTGACATTGAGTTTGTTGACTTGGGATTTGGAGAACTAGATATATCCTTGCCTAAGAAGAAGGATTTTCCTTATTCTTCCTACTACACTATTTGAAGGTTTATCATGAATACAATAACCTTATATGGATAAATACTTTCCTTTTTTTGTTTGCTACTAAGTGGTAGATGTCTACTAGCACCTTTTAGGATTTTTTTAACTATTTTTCCATTGTTTGCTATCATTAGGAAATGATGGTTAGTAAACAAAATTGACATTACCTTTTACCCAAGATTCTTCTTAATTACTTATTGTTAATGACCAATGTTAAGTTAGTAAGTGATTATTAACTTTTATGTGTTACATTAACTCTAGTTATCATTACACAAAAGATGGCTAACTCAAAATTGATGTGAAAAAGAATCCTTTATTTTCTTTTTCAATTCTTATACAATTGACACATGTCATAAATTTTGATGTAACCTCCCATGCTTATATCAAACATACTTGATGTTTTATACAATTCTTGCATCAAACACAAATGATGAAGAAATAAATACGAAAATAATACTAGTAGCCTTATTCATCCTTAGTAGTTTCCTCCTCTACCTCTTTATCATCCTACATTGGAGTTGGCTCTTTTATTGGTCTCTGGCTGCTTTCTCTAGGGTCTACACATAAAGTTAAGAAAAATAGGTTTGTTTTATTTTATTTTATCATTCAAATGAAATAAAATAAAATGATTGTCTAAGGTTTCTATGCTTACCCTACATCTCTTTATAGATTTCCTAAACTTACTATTCTATCTTCTCCAAGCTCCAGTTGGCTATGTCCAATTTACCAAATGTTGAGCTTTAGATCTTTGACAGAATACTTGCCCACTCTTCCTTGTAGGCCTTTAACTCATCTTGGGAGATATCACCATCATCCCATTTAGCCACAGATTCCTCTTCAGGACTTCTCTATTCTTCTTTTGATGTGGTAATTACCACACCATTTGTAAAATCCACAATTAGTTCTTCCATATTAGTCTATTTAATGAATATACTTCTTATTTCTCTATCTATGTATTAATAACTTGTAATACTATATTTTGGACCACCATTTATTGGTTTGATGCATTCTTTCCCAACTCTCCTATGATGTTGCTAAGTTTCTTTGACTGGTCATAAAGTGCATCATTACCAAGGCTAATTGCTTCCTCTCCATTAGTGCCCTTTGGCACTCCATAGCTTTATTTCATTCTTTCCAATATGCATGTGGAGGATAATTGTGTCTAATCATCTTAATACCTTAAATCTCTTCTTCCAACAACTCCACCTAGTTTGACAACATCTTTATTACCTTTCATGCTTTTCTTTTTCCTATTCTGCTTGCCCCAACAAACCTAAGATTATGAAATTAGTGTTGGCATGCTCTATGGCCAACACTTCCATATCCTTAGCATATTTGAGAGTAGCACTTATTTTGTTAGCAACAATATTTTGTGATGCTACACTAACATTCACTATTAGATCATGAAATTTAATTTGATATTTATCTAATGTTATCTTTATTTCTTCATGGAAAACAAGAGAACCTCAAATTCTCTACCTTTAGGAGTGAACATTATTTTGCAATAATAATGTTCCTAACTTACCTTCTCTTGGAGATATTAACTTTAACTTTGTCTTCATATCCTTTGCCTTCCAACATCATTTGCTTTTCCTTCACACAAACCCATATTTTCCTATTCATCTTTGGTAAAGAGAGAAAATGTTTAAGTGTCTTTAATGTTAGAATAATCAATATACAAAATTTTACCTTAACATCATTCATACTTGCCATATGATATGGAAAGCTTGGAACTTGTGACCTCCTTGATCCATTTGTGAATCTCTACATCACTCAAAACTAGTTTGCTTGCTGGTGGAGTGACATCTATTGGAGGTGGAGGAGGGATCTCAAAATTTGACAGTTTATCTCCTTCTCTATTTCTAGCCTCCTATTCTTCTTAAGCTATTTTATTGAGGTTTAAATTGAAGAGGTTAGAAAGAGACATACTTTCTCTATTCATGTAGGAAATCTTTTTTCTCCATATTCATACCTTCCTTTTAACCTTCAAGGATTAAGGAAAGGTTGGAATGTAGCGTTTTCATTTCATGTTCTAGTACTCTCCTATCTTAAGAAACTTCTGTATTAAAAAAATATCTAAGTATTAGCGTTCCATTATTCTTTGATAACATCAAAATAAAAACCTACATCACATCAATGAGACTTAGTATAAAAATTTACAAAAATAGCATAAAAACACTTATCTATTTGTGCCTCCAATTACTTCTATGAAACGTTGAGTTTTAAGTCTTGGAAGAAATCTCCTCCTCAAAAAGAGGTTTCCTCTTTCTTGATTTTCATTCATTTTCCCTAGTTTTGAAGCTACTCTCCAAGATTACCTCCTTCCCTACTTATGCATCATTTCTTATTTTCTTCTTGGGTTCCTCAATGCTATTAGACATTGAGGACCCAACCTTTTCTTTGGTCTTTAACACCGATATTAAGGAACCATCACCTCTGATGCTATAAGAAAACATCAAACTTTTCAATTTTTAATACAATGAGGGCCTAAAATCTACCTCTAAAGTAATGTTAGCTTGCTTCTCTCCTCATAGGCAAATAAATTTTCACTACCTTTATTAGACTCTAATTAAATCAAAAATTGAGTTTCTTGCTCATCTTCTTCTTCTTTTCCTTCTTATCTTCTTAGAGTAGCTTCTTTATTTCTTCAACTACCTCTTGGAAAATTATTGGTACTTAATTGTTTATGCTCCCTTAGGTCATTGCTCTAGTTTCTTTCCTATCTTACTATAGAAGACTTGCTTCATGAACAAAGGGAACAACTACTTCAAGTCTTTCTTACTCCCTTTATGAATAGTAATGACATCCCTCTTCTCTAAACTAATTCATTTTTCTACAACTATCAGTTCTACTAAATCTAGCTTTGAACTCTCAATCTTTATTCTCCACTCCAGGAACCCCATCCAATACCTCATTGTAACTAGATCCCAAGTGATAATCACTTGCTTCTAGGCTACACATATGACAAAAACTATTATTGCTACTGAATAGATCTTTTATAAGCCTAGACACTCTACCATGCTAGTGTAGGAATGCTTTAAGCCTAAAACATACAAAATCCCTATCCTATTTAGCTTTCTAAAATACCTCACCCCTTCTTCCTCAAACAACTACTTTTAAGCACTTAGCATCTCACCAATGGACCTTATCTCAAATTCCTTAACCGATTCCATGACATCAATAAACTTGGCATCATCAATGGTTATTTGAGCTACAAGTAAGCATAAAACATCATTAGCTAATTCTATCTAACTTCTAAAAACAACAAACTACCAAAAAAATTAACTAACTTCTGCTTATCCTTTAGTCTTAGAATGCTCCTTGACTCTTTTGGCCACTATACATTCTTGTCATGGACCTCATTTCATAATGGATGAAGCCAACTTCTGTTATTGTACTCATTCCAAAACTTGTGTAATTTAAACTTCTTGAAGTGCATATCAAAAAGGAACATCACATGAGGTCTCCAGTTTTGATGGTGGGAGAGATCTTGCAATAAGTTCTATAGAAATACCAAATGATCGGGACTTTACATGTCTGAATCATTGAACCTACACAATAAAGATTTAAAGTTAGTTCGTTTTAGGAAATAAATAACTAGATTTTTCCTAGCTCTTAAGCTTCTAACTCACCTCTTAAGGAAAATATGAAAGCCTAGTGGACTGAGCATTACCCTTGAAATCTAGGTTTCTAGTAGTAATATGCTGTTAGCTTTGAATTATGCATGCTATCTCACCTCTCATAGCTTGTCCAAGCATTTCTTGTAGACTAGGACATCCTTGGATAGCTCCTCAATATTTTACCCATACCTCAGAAATTATTTCTTTAAGCTTAATAGAGAATTTGAGAAGGATTATCTCTAAGGCTCTCAGAATCACCTCTTCACCTACCCTAGTCCAAATCACCATGTGGAAGTGAGTGATGTAGAATTTTAGGGATTTTGTAGCTTCCTTCCTTGTCCATAATTTTGGTGACATAAATGTGTTTTTGTCAAAAAGGAAATTACTGAGAATTAGGTCTATCTTTCTTTGCTTATTCTCTATGATGCTTCTTTCATCAATAAGCAAGAAGTACATAGGCTCTATCATAAGGTGCCTAGATGTTGTAGCATCCCTAAAACAAAACAAAATGAATGATTTTGGTGCCAAAAACATAGCCTCACATCAAAATATTGACTAAACATCCAAAACATCTTTCCATCATGTTAGTCTCACATTGAAATTATCTTGAGTTTTCTATGTGGCACATCAACTTCTAGTTCATTGTTTTAATGTCTTATTTTAAAAACATAACTTTTAACTCAAGATGTCACTCTTGTACTAGCTAGGTGTTTGGTAAAAACATCTACATCAAAAAATTTTTCATTGCTTTAGTATGTGCTATTTGAGGATAGTAGAACTTAGATAGAGGGATGAATAAGTTCCCAAAATTAAAATTTATAGCCATAAAAACCATAACAAAATTTAACATGGTTCTCCAACTTAGGTAGTCCAAACTTGGAGGGTAGTTCACTTACACACCTTCTAACTTTGTTTCTCAAAAAAAGTGGTTTGAAAGGCACCACACCCTGTATGAGCTCTAAGCTCCACTTGGAGTGTTTTGTCACTGTGAAATTACTCAACCCCACAAATTCCCATCAAGCTTAGAATATGGTTTCAAGGCTCCCAAAACCTTTACAAATTGAGCTCTACTCCAAAGTGTTTTGATGTTGCACAAACACTCAATCCCACAAGATCTCGATAATCTCAATAACAATGCCTTCCTGCAATAAGCACATCAAGCCTAATGAGGTAATAAGAGATAAACAAAAACACAAGCAAAGAATGTAACTAAATTTACATATCCTTGTACTTTGAGGCAAAATTCACAATCAATTAATTAAATTATTTTACAAATTAAGTACATAAGTAGAATATAAAATGATTGCTTAATAGAGATAGTTCATGCACAACACTTGCATAATACTCAAGAATATGAAGTATTCTTATAGCCTTGGAGTTTTCAAAATCACCTTAGAATTCATGCAACAATTATCTAATGGCTAGTGTAGATGTCTTCTTCAAGATTAGGAAATCTCGTTGAAAATAACTTCAATTCTAGGGAGATTTCTCTTCTGAGATGGAGACTTCTTCTACTAAAAAGAGACATCTCCTATTTTCAGGAGATGTCTTCTTTGGGTAACCTCCACTTCAGCCAACATGTATTTTGCATCTACAAGATGTCTTCTCCTAATAGGAGACGTCTACTATTTTTGGAAGACATCTTCTCTACATTTGAACTTGTGATCCTAAAGCTTCCTCTTGATCACTGGAGCATCATCTTTTATCTTGTAGTCATCTTTACTCACCCATGCTCCCTTGAGTCCTTGTAGTCTTCACTTAAAAATCCTCATACTCATCCATGCTCCCTTAAGACCTTGTAGTCTATACTTTAAGATTTCTTGTAGATGTCATTCTTTGAGCTCTCCTTCATGCCTACAAAAACATTAGATTCACAACATTCTATGTTCTCCATTTTCCTTAAGGTTTTGGCATACCAAAGGGTCAATAATCTTTCCCTTTTTGGTTATGTCCAAAACTTAAGAAAATTGGTTAGTAATCTCTAGAAATCATGAATAGTCATATATTCTCAATATTTCCCAAGTCACCAGAAAGCACATCTCAAAATTTCTTCCCTTTTTTGATAGCAACAAAAAGGAGTGGAGCAAAACTCCCCTTAAACATGTGAAAGAGAGAAGAAATATAATAATTTTTTTGTTTATATGTTTAATAGGTAAAAAGAAATAAAATATACAAAAGTAAGAGAACTTACTAGATAGGATAGTGTCCTATCATATCTTTATATAGAGAAGTTAATCACCACTTGTCAAGGGGTTTCATGAAAGCATCAGCTAGTTGATTTGTGGTCCCAATAAACTTTAGTTTTATGTGCCCCCATTTAGTATGTTTATGTACAAAGTGATGGTGAATTTCAATGTTTTTGGTGTGGGTATGTTGAATCAGATTTTTTGTCATATTTATGGCACTATTATTGTCACAAAAGATAGGCATAGATTGTGATTAGACACCTAGGTCTTTAAGTATTTCTCTCATCCATGAAAGTTTGGCATAGAAACTTCCAGCTAAGATATATTCAGCTTCTGCTATAGAAAGTGCTATAGAGGTTTGCTTTTTGGTTGTCTAGGAGACAATACTTCGTCCTAGGAAAAAGTAATTTCCACTTGTGCTTTGGCGATCACCTGAATAACTTGCCCAATCTGCATAACAATATCTACAAAGATTAAGAGGAAAGCTCTTTGGACACCAAAGGCCCTAGTTAGTAGTATCTTTTGAATAATGAAAGATTCATTTGACCATCTTTAAATCAAATTATTTTGGACTAACCTGATATCTAGCACACATTCCAACACTTAAGGCCTAGTCTACTAGTACTTAAATAAATCAAACTACCTTTCATGCCTCTATAAAGATTATGATCAACAAGCTTACCTTGATCTTTTTTGGTAAGTTTAAAATTTACAACTATAGGAGTGTTCTTTACCTTAAAATCACCTAGATTTAATTTGAGAAGAAGATCTTTGACATATTTAGTTTGCCAAATGAAGGTTCCTTCTTCAAATAGATTGACTTGAAATCTAAGAAAGCATGCTCGTTTCAAACTCAAACTACATAACATCTAAGAATTTCTTGCAAAGGCATTAATAGCACCAAAAATAATATCATCAACATAAATTTGAACAATAAGAAGATCACTACCTTCTCTTCTAAGAAACAAAGTGACAATAGCCTTACCTCTTTCGAAACCATTTTATATGAGATGTTGAGAGAGCCTTTCATTCTAGGCTCTAGGGGCTTGTTTAAGACCATAGAAAGCCATGATTGGGTTTTGATGACAAGTGAGGTACCCCTACTCCCAACCATAAAAATCACAATCATTCACGTATGATTTGGTCGAATTCTATGGATGGGACTCGTTGTGGTATCTAGATCATTATGCTCTAATCACAGTTTGCTGCCTTCCCACTTAGACTAGTAGTAGCTTTGTCACGTATGGTTAGTCGAAAGTGAGGTGTATGATGTTGTCTAATTCTACCTTGCTCCTAATGATGATTAAGAGGTAAATTAATTAAGCTAATGAACAATGGAAAATAAGATCTAAACTAGCCTATGTATGATGAGCATCCACTCTTAATCATCCATGCATGCCTTGGACTTCGTGAGACTACCTTTGGGATTGCCAAGTGTATGTCACTAGATGTGCTAAACGATACACTGTTGGATTGCCAAGTACTTACACTTAAGCACTCATGACTAAGGTGTACGCATTTTGCTTAATGATAGGAATAGTAAATAATAATAAATGGAAATGTTAACTATAGAAAATAGTAAATAATTAACAATTATAGACAATAATAATCTAAGTGGATGTTGCAATGATGGGAGTAATCTTGATCTTTATTTCCAGTCATGTAACATGTCCAAGAACATCACACTCGAATAAAGGTATCATACAATTACAAACATCACACTGTAGACATGCACTGGAAAATAACAATCTATGAAGAAGCTAACTAAAAATTGAAACAAAAGAACTATTTTTCCTATTTCTCCCTATGTATATGTCTCAAGCATGCATCTAAGTGTTGTATTTATAGGCATGCACAGAGGAGACAACATCGGATATCTAACATCACTTCCTAGCTCTAAGATCGGGTATCCGATATCAAGGCTCCAACATTAGGTACCTAATATCAGAGTTAACAAATTCATGACTCATCATACCCCCATGACTGAATGAAAACTCATCCTCAAGTTAAAAAAATGAGGAATAAGTTCTTTACAAAATATTGGAAAGGTATGGGATTATTGACTAACTTAAACAACAAACAAAATAGTTGACTCTTGCATGCCATAGTGGTATAGTTCAAAAAATGGGACATAATATTACAAGACAAAAACTGGAAAGCCCATGTGGTTCCTGGAGGCAGTGGCTCCTCCATTGGTTGCTTCCCTTTGTCATCAAGCTTGGAAAATTTGTAATGATTAAGCAATGCCTACAACTTTTCTTCTTTCATTCTTGGATCATGTACCGTCCAAGCTACTAAATCAATGTGTGTTAACACCAATAAGTTCCAAGTGCATGGCAACTACAAAAGCATTTGATTAAACTTTACACACCAAGTTGTGAATTACCGTTGTTCCTTCTCAAGGGTCCTAGCTTTTTTTTTTTGAGTCCTTGATAATCTAATAATCTTCTAGTTAGTTTTGAGGCAACATCCTTTTGTCCATGGTAGTAGGATTTAACCACCTTCAATTCCAAGTTTGCTATATGAAGCTTTTGCAAAGCATATTTTCTATCTGCAAACTCTTTTTCATATAATGAATAAGTGGTTGCTACCTACTTCTCCTACTCATTGCGAGGCCAACCTACTATTAACATGGCAAGCACAGCATATCTAAGGTTAGCCAACACCATGTTGTTGGCGACCGTTTGGGATGCGACCGCCAACGAGTATCCTTGAACAAGATTTAGGTGCCTGCTAGTCTCCGGCAACACCAAGGCCCAGATACCTCCAAATAAACTCAGTAGTTAATGTGAGTATGTGTATGTGCTGTTGCGGCGTGCGGTTGTGTGAAATGTAACGATTGTGTTGTGAGTAAACTACAAATGACTTACTTTAAAGAGATTCAACCAACTTTGCCAAGTACTGTGAGTTGTTGAAAGTTTCCCATTTTGTTCAACTGCCTAGTCTATGTGGTCCTTATAATACCTACTTGTAATAAATAAAATTTTGTGAAAACAATTGAGCACAACTCCACAAATCTACTCCTAATTTTCCCCAGAGAAAGAGATAGTTCCACAAGAAAACTAGAAATAGAGCAAGATTCGATGGAAATAAACAGAAAAGAAAAGAAAGCAGATTTGTGTAGACCTCAAATATTTAAACAAGGTAAAATGAAACGAGTAAACACTTCGCAATAAAGCTATCCCAAATTCAATATCTACGAATTGTTCAAACTTCCAAGGCTCAAATAAGCAATTTCTTCAAGACAATCCTACTATGCTACCAAAAACTGCTGCATAAACTACCACGTACGAGAATCCATTTTGGCTAGATAGTAGATGTCAACGATTTCATTCAACAGATACTTTGAAAGACTTGAAAATTTCTGATTGAAATACCACGGAAATTGACTTTAAAGATAAAAAGAAGCTATTCTGGTCCCATCAAAATACCAAAGATTTTCTGAACCCTCTCGACTACTGAATTGTTCAACGGCATGGCTACAAGCAGAGGCTCTCTTATAATAATCCCAATAGCAGTTCCTATACGTTGCACAATAACAAAATTTACTACTAAAATGCTCTTAAGGCTTTTAAACACAAGCGCTTCTATGGCAAAATTTTAACAGAAATTTTCTATCGGGCAACAAGAACAATAAGAGCAATCTAAAAATCCCAAAATTACTTGCCAAGGATGATACTATCTAAACCACTAGCTAAACAATTTAAACAAAATAAAAATAAAACATAACTCACAGGACCATGACAAAGAGGCTGAAATCTTTACTCTAGCAAGCCATCTTACAAGCAATCTTCTTTACAAATATTCCAAGTGTGTGTCTTCAAGTGAGAGCTCCCAAAAGTGTTCTAAAAATGAGATCCCAATCCCCCCTTCATCCTTGACCCCTAAAGCCTTTTTATAGGGTTCAAAGGTAGGTAGGGAAGTTACAAAAATATCTTAGGCGGTTTAACCACCATAGAGACAAAAAAGCTACAATGGACAAGTGTCCCATGTACTTGCCAAGTGTCTTCATTAATTTGCCAAGCGTCTTCATTTAGTTGCCAAGTGTTCACCATGGAGAGAAATAAGTTGCAGTTGACATGTTTCCCATTTAGTTGACAAGTGGCCATTGTGAAGATAAAGAGGTTGTAGTTGACAAGTGGCCTTTTTGGTGGTTATAACCACCATTTCAATTGACAAGTGTTCAATTCACATAGGACTTTGAACAATTGTTGCATAAATTTCCTTTTTAAATCAATATTATATTTTATTGTTATTTATATCATAGTAGTATAGATAATAACCATGGATTTGATGCATGGGTTGATATATAAATATATGTATGCATATACAACCGAATGTATAAGTGGAGTTGTACTCTCACATTTTAATTTGTGGCACCCCGAATGTAATCCCAGTTTTATCAGGGCTGATTCCATCTTCATCTTCTCTGCACTTTATTATTATTTATTTATTTCTGAACCCACGTACTAGTAAATTACTGTTCGGATAATAAGTAACGGTTGCAAGAGCGACAGGAATAATCAGCTGGTTCATTTCCTCCTCTGCGCGAAACCCGTAGAAACAGACACATATGTGAACTACCACCATGAGAGGAGGTTCTGCCACAACCGATGGTTTCAATGGAGGGTTTCGGAGTTTCTGGGAACGTGAGGGCCGTGACATGTAAATCCTTTCATTTTTGCATTCATAGGTCCAGTGGCCGGATTGGAAACATTTTTGGCATTGCTGAGCGGCACCTTGAACCCCAGAACCGATTACGATCTGCCACAGCTGCTCACTGCAATAGAGGTGCCTCTTCGCGTCCAAATACGCAGCCCGATTGGCCAATACTTGAACCAAATTCGCAGTGCCGCATTTTATTGTCAGAAAACAACCACTAGTAAAGCAGCCTGTAATAAGAAAAAATACACTAAAACCCTAAACCTAGGAGGGGCAAACTTGTACAGCTTGCCGCGTAGTGAGAAAATAATAAGGCCGACCTCAGTATTGCATAGAATGGAGAGTTTGTATGCTCTTTTTCAACAGTCCGTTTGGGCACTTTGAGAAAGTCACCTACAGTTACCACTGTTAAAAGTTACTGCCACTGCCATGCCCTTAATGAAACTTGCGGCCATTACTAAAAACCTTCGTACCTTCTTGGCATCCCTGCTATTTTGTGTTCGTCTAGTGGTAGTTTTGTGTAGGGTTTCGATGCACCTTGGGATCGCCTACAACTTTTTGCGCTTGTTCTGAATTAGCATTTTGAGCAACATCAATGGTGGCGATGTAGAGCAACGGCTGCGGCGGTGTTTGTTGGCTTGGCCATGACCTTGCGATGGCTGTGTATTTTCCATAATAAATTACAGAAACAACACGATGTCCAACTATGTATAGGACAGCGGCTTGGTTTTATGGGTTCGTCAAAAAAATTAGATTTTTACGATACAGTAAAAATCCAATTCTAACAACTTATTCTTTTATCAGTCTTTATCCAAATGAAATATTCGCAATGTTAGTTATATGATTAGCTTCACAACCTCACAAAGCCTGCTCCATTAAATGGCCAAAATGTGCCAACATTTCTGCCCCCTTTAAAAGCTTAAAGAAATTTATGCATGCCTCATTTTAGAACTGAACTGTACTTAAAGCTTTCATCGAACTTTTTACAGCTGAAATGATAAATCTTTTTGGAGGAAAATTCCCATCAAACATAAGGTTTGATGGTATAAAAACCTCATTCCTAACAAAACAAACAAACTGTACGTTATTAAGTCCTTTGTTCATGGACTATTCTTGAGATGGGAAGAGAATGGGGAGGATTACACTAGTAGGAATCCTCATATCTCTAACCCTCTCATAAGCAATCTTTCTATTACTTTTTGGCTCGCT
>MNCI01021619.1:355722-423942 GCA_015680685.1 Gnetum montanum
TTTCTATCGGGCAACAAGAACAATAAGAGCAATCTAAAAATCCCAAAATTACTTGCCAAGGATGATACTATCTAAACCACTAGCTAAACAATTTAAACAAAATAAAAATAAAACATAACTCACAGGACCATGACAAAGAGGCTGAAATCTTTACTCTAGCAAGCCATCTTACAAGCAATCTTCTTTACAAATATTCCAAGTGTGTGTCTCCAAGTGAGAGCTCCCAAAAGTGTTCTAAAAATGAGACCCCAATCCCCCCTTCCTCCTTGACCCCTAAAGCCTTTTTATAGGGTTCAAAGGTAGGTAGGGAAGTTACAAAAATATCTTAGGCAGTTTAACCACCATAGAGACAAAAAAGCTACAATGGACAAGTGTCCCATGTAGTTGCCAAGTGTCTTCATTTAGTTGCCAAGTGTTCACCATGGAGAGAAACAAGTTGCAGTTGACACGTGTCCCATTTAGTTGACAAGTGGCCATTGTGGAGATAAAGAGGTTGTAGTTGACAAGTGGCCTTTGTGGTGGTTATAACCATCATTTCAATTGACAAGTGTTCAATTCACATAGGACTTTGAACAATTGTTGCATAAATTTCCTCTTTAAATTAATATTATATTTTATTGTTATTTATATCATAGTAGTAGAGATAATAACCATGGATTTGATGCATGGGTTGATATATAAATATATGTATGCGTATACAACTGAGTGCATAAGTGGAGTTGTACTCTCACATTTTAATTTGCGGCACCCTGAATGTAATCCCAGTTTTATCAAGGCCAATTGCATCTTCATCTTCTCTACACTTTATTATTATTTATTTATTTCTGAACCCACGTACTGGTAAATTGCTGTTTGGATAATAAGTAACGGTTGCAAGAACGACAGGAATAATCAGCTGGTTCATTTCCTCATATGTGAACTACCACCGTGAAAGGAGGTTCTAGCACAGTCGATGGTTTCAGTGGAGGGTTTCAGAGTTGCTGGGAACGTGAGGGCCATGACATGTAAATCCTTTCATTTTTGCATTCATAGGTCCAGTGGCCGGATTGGAAACATTTTTGACATTGCTAAGCAGCACCTTGAACCCCAGAACTGATCACGATCTGCCACAGCTACTCACTACAACAGAGGTGCCTCTTCGCGTCCAAATACGCAGCCTGATTGGCCAATACTTGAACCAAATTCGCAATGCCACATTTTATTGTCAGAAAACAAACACTAGTAAAGCAGCCTGTAATGAGAAAAACTACACTGAAACCCTAAACCTAGGAGGGGCAAACTTGTACAGCTTGCCACGCAACGAGAAAATAACAAGGCTGACCTCAGTATTGCACAGAATGGAGAGTTTGTATGCTCTTTTTCAACAGTCCGTTTGGGTGCTTTGAGAAAGTCACCTGCTACTACCACTGTTAAAAGTTACTGTCGCTGCCATGCCCTTAATGAAACTCATGGCCATTACTGAAAACCTTCGTACCTTCTTGGCATCCCTGCTATTTTGTGTTCGTCTGGTGGCAGTTTTGTGTAGGGTTTCGGTGCACCTTGGGATCACCTACAACTTTTTGTGCTTGTTCTGAATCAGCATTTCGAGCAACGTCAATGGTGGCAGTGTAGAGCAACGGCTGCGGCGTTGTTTGTTGGCTTGGCCGTGACCTTGTGGTGGCTGTGTATTTTCCATAATAAATTACAGAAACAACATGATGTCCAACTATGTATAGGACAGAGGCTTGGTTTTATGGGTCCGTCAGAAAAATTAGATTTTTACGATACAGTAAAAACCCAATTCTAACAACTTATTCTTTTATCAGTCTTTATCCAAATGAAATATTGGCAATGTTAGTTATATGATTAGCTTCACAACCTCACAAAGCCTACTCCATTAAATGGCCAAAATGTGCCAACACATGTATTTCTTCAAATCTTCAATCTACAAGTCTTTATTCTTTACTTTTGCCTATTGAACCAAAGCATAGCTATCTAGAATTGGCTGACACTCAAGATGTTTTGTTGACAGAGACCTAATGTGACCTTTAGCCATTTGGATTTCCTTTTCATTTATTTGCTTATACATGCCTACTTGGACATGAAAGTGTTCCTTTAATTTTTTATGCTTCTTGGCCTCATTTTGCCACACACTAATTTCTATCATTGATTTTTATCAAATAGCATGAACGACTTCCATTGAGAGGGTTCTATTTTCTCTAGCCAATTTATTGATGTCCTAGTTGACCCTCATCAATTTTTCTCTCAACTAGTGGAAACTTTCCTCTAAAATATTCTTTTGCTTTCCAATTATGGTCAACCTTAAATTTTTGGTGGCAAGTTACATATTTTCTTCCTATGTGGTGGTCAATGTCTTTTTGTAAGTGTGGGACTATGCATCAACAACAGAGGAATTCTAGATTGCTTTCTCTTTTTCTTGTTTTATAGCTACGCTCTCCTTAGTTAGTTTGGCCAATAACTCCATCCTAAATTATTATAGTTGGTCAAGTGCAAAAAAATGGGTAGGATTCCATCATTCAGCTTTCAGGGCACTAGCTCTTGTTGTAATTACTGTGCTTCTACTTCTGCATGCTCTACCCTGATTCCAACCATGACCATGTTTCCTTTAGTGATGATGAGATCTAACTGAGATATAGTGACATCACTAAGGATGTCAAACAAAGTAGTCATTACTTGCCCCATCTGCAATAGTCGATCCAAAACATCCTCATGTGCTATAGGAGTCATTGAAGTCTTGGCCAGCATCTATGCATCTCTTTTCCTAGTAAGATCTATTGGGGCATAATAGGCATGTCGAATGATTCTTTAATATGATCTATGATTACTTCTATTGCACCTATTGCATCCTCATGTTGCATTACCACAATTGTAGCACCTTCTCTAGTTTCAAGCATCACTTGGAAGGATGCGGCATTCCTAGAGATTTTCTTAAACCATTGGGATCCTCCTCCTGACTATAATGAGATCTCCCCCCTTGTTGGATCATCTAAAATAGTGGACTATATGGCATCATTAATTCCTCTAAAGAGATTGGACTCATCCCTACTTCTCCAACTACCAACTTCAGCAATTTTCTAAAGATAGCTCATTATGGGCCTGTTATTTTGTGGTAGCATGGCGGTGCTCATGTTTTAGAGAACTATTCATGCTCATGTTGTTTTTCCATTTCTAGCTCTACTTCCTTCTCCAGTTCTTATTCTTCACCAAGATCCTTTCTTAGTGTAGCAGGTTTGAGGAGTTTGGCAAAGGAGGTATTTTGAGCCTTCTTGGAAATATCATTCATATATCCCAGGATCCTAGCACATTTTCATAGCTTCTTGAATAGGTAAGGGAATGGGAGTGTTGGCTTTCTTGCCTTTTTCTCTTCAAACTGCTATTGAATTTTAGTGAAGTAAAATTAGGAAAGATTGGCTAGATATTTTCCCATTAAGATAGCACTTCCCCTGGCCACATATGTTGAAATTTAGTTGAGCCCTTTGGTGGGAAATAGGTGGTATGTATTGATCTTGAAGAATTTCTTTTCTTTTAGAGTAAGCTCATTATATGCTTTATCTTCTTTTTCGTATGCTTGTTTCAACCACAGTGTTTTAGTATCAGGATCAAATCTGGTGGACAGATGGGCTACCTTAGCCCCTTCATTCAGCAAATTCAGAGCTATTGAAATTGCCTTGACTAAGAAAGAGACATTAACTCCACAAATGTTAACAGTGGTGCCCTAATCTTTGTTGGGCCAAAATTCATAAGTATCACCAAGGTGCCACTCGCCACTGTCTGAAAGAATGGACCACAAAGGTGATGCCTTAAGTTGTGTTTAAACTACTTCTGGGGAAAATTTCATAAATGATTTGAAGTTCATCTCCATGATGATCATGGTCAATGTGGACTTTTCTTGAATGGTTTAAAGGCAATCAGGGGGCAATGTGAGACATTGTCCCTACATGAAAGCTAGTGGTTCTATAGCCTCTCCTTAGATTAACTATCGAGTAACAAGAGCCTCTTAATTGATGCTAAAAGATTAGGCTTCCTACTTTGCATGTTCTACCAGGTCACCCTGCTATCCCCTACCACCTTGTGGGCATTTGGATGTCCTCTATGAGGGTTCTTCTTGTGATTCTCTTTTTGGAGCCATCTCTAATCAAGCAAAGATCAAGTGTTACTAAGGTTGTATCCTTTATCATTAATCAGTTTATACCTTACTCATTACCTTAGTTCATTAAGTTCTTAGTTCATATGATTGCAAAGTTAGAAACATTTTCAAGAAAAAATGTCCAAAAAGTGTCTATCTCCTCATATGACCTTACACAATTACTTTTTTTTTCCTTATGTGTAGCTTATTATGATGATTATGGTTCCTTAGGTGGAAAAATTAAGGTTTCTGGCATTAATACAATTGATCATTTGTGATAACGCCTAAGGTTTTTAACACTCTTACCCTTATAATATCCTCCGAGTGATAGAAATTTATTTAAAATCAAAAAGAGTTTCCCAAGCAAACGCCCCCATCCCCACGACTAAGTTAAATACTCTGGGTTTAGATAGGTTTAAATACCACAGAAATCAAAGTAGTAGAGAGCTAAATATGACAAGTGGAAAGTGGTGCGTAGAGCTTTAAGTCGTGAGAGAAAATTTGAACAACTACCCTAGTAGCAAATGATGAAAATGACATTTGGGCATCACGAGGGGTCATATATTTGTAGGTTTGAGTGACCCGACATTGGGTATCTGACATCACATCCGACGTCACGTCAGGGTCCAAGAATAAGCACCAAATGGGATAGCTAAGCATGGAAACTGAAGCTCTATGATTAGTTGGAAGGTTTGAGGTTAGGTTCATAGTTATAGGTAAGTGGAAAATTAGTTTGAGGCACCAAAAATGTAAGAAGGTGGAGTCATTGATGTGAAAAGATCTGGAAGAGACAAGAAAAAGGTCATTAAATTGATGTTGTGGAACAAATCAATTACAAGATAAGGGAAACAACAAAATATAACAATTGAGCACTTGGAAGGTGAAGAATGATATGGTTGTGTCAAACAAGTACAAGTCACAAACATTACCCAAGTGGATCCTCCCCAAAGTAGGCTCTAGCCTATGATGCCCTTGTGTAACCACACTTAAAAATGTCCATAGGTACTAAAGGGGTTGAATGCAATGCATACCTGTAAAACAAAACACACATGTTAAATCCACCAAATTGAGATAATAACTCTATGTTACACAAAACCACAAGTTATGATCACCCAGACAATGAGATGAGATGGACTATAGAAAGGATTGTAGAAATTACAACATGAAGTGTCTTAGCATGGGCACAATGAAACCTTGTGTGTTATTAATGGTTAAATAATCATGAGTCCTTCTTTCCAAGATTCAAACCAAGTCCAAACAACATTGTAGTGACATCGCATTGTTTCATCACATCAACAAACAACCATAAGACTATCATAGTTGTGAGGAGTAACATCACTTGGTGTTTTGTCCAAGGGAGGAGCTGATTTATGGCACACATGTTTTTTTTTCTTTTTTGAGTTTTGAGAAGTCGCCAACCTTCACGCATGGGTACATGTCTTTTCAATAGGACCTGTATGATTTTATTAAGTGTCATTTTAGGTTTCTCTTACTCCTATTTTTCATTAGATCTACAAGGGTATAGTTACAACCTTAGCAACATGATAGAACATACATAAGTGGCCAAAGAGAATCCACAAATCCTCTTGATGTTACACCCTTCATAGTCCACCTTGGTTCTACACTCTTCTACCCAGACACAATGATTATCAAGTTATTTTTAGTCTCATGGTGAAAAAGGATGTCATTATGACTAGAGCAAGATCCTCTTATTAATGGAATGGGTGGATGAATGTCATGGTCTCAATGTCTAAATAATTAGTTCCTTAGGACTTGACAACATAGAGAAAAGCTCACCTCAATGGGCTACATGATTTTTTTTATTCACAAGCGAGATTACATAACAAGGAAATTGAAAATAACAAATAGAAAAAATTGGAACAAATAGGAAAAGTTGGATTAAGAAATAGGAAAATGACAAAAAATTGTAAAACAAAAAGATGAAAAGCACTTAAGAATCTTGAAGATTAGAATGGGGGGTGACCCCCACAACTAAACATTTGGCCATGTCAAGGATTAATAAGTGGATAATTAGGATCCATGCATGTATGAAACATTGGTAACCATTCATGCCCTAGCAACTTAGTGACTATTGGTGGTGTAGTCGCTGGATAGAAAAATAGTTGGTCACACACTTGATTGTTAGATGTATGATGGGTCAGGATATGAGGTGTGTTAACATTATGGATGTCTGGCCCACAATTGCACCCTTGATCATGATATGGTATGCATGGATTTGCTTGTCTCCCTGCATTGTTTGATTCATTATTTGGGTTTGGGATTGAAGTAATGATGGATGGTGGCCCTTGTGTATGTTCAAAGGATGTTGGTTGTGATAAGGAAGGTGGTGCATTGGATTGGCATTGTGTTGGCTTGGATGATGTGGTGGGTCCATGCATGGTTTTCTTCAATTTATGACCTTTTCTCCAAAAGTGAAATTTTCTACATTACAATTGAGACCCACTAGTATCAACATGTCTCTACACATTTATAGCACAAGTGACATTTTTTTGTTGGTATTGTGGTGCTAAACCTTCTTGTGTCATTGGCGATGGCCTATAATGAGGTGGAGTATGAGAATATCAAGGGTAGGATGGTTAATAAGAGACACAAGGTGGTGATCCTTTAGGGGATGTCATGCTTTGATGGTACTCAGGAGACTGGTAGTGGCAATTTGAAGTAGAGGATGTAGAACTAGTTGGAAAAATAGGGTGTTGAACATAATATTTGTGTTATTTCAATAGATAGGAAGGATAGGACTGATTTGGTGCCTCCCCCATGACTTTGGTTGTTTCCACTATAGTTGATGACCATGTTGAGGCTAGTAATAAGTCCCCTTAGAATGATATGATTGGTTGTGGGACTGTCTATAATTACCTTATGGGAAAGGAAATCTCCCAGGCATGTGCTTCTGTACAAACTTTGGATTTAAGGCACCCACCCAACAATCCTATAGATGTAACAAACTAAGCAATGACCCTTCAGATGGTCATATATGTAGATGTCACATACATTATCTTTATCTATGGTTGAGTCTATAGCCTCACTTTCTTTAGCCATTGTTCTTGTTTGTCGAAGAGTGTTCCTAGTTGTTTCTTGGTTCTATATCCTTTGTTTATTGTGATCTCTTGGCTTGTTTTGCATGATCCTTTCCTCAACTGTCTCAATGAAAGTTGTAACAGTTTCATATATCCATTTGGAAATCCTATTAAACTTTTCTTCAAGTTCATTAATGGACTTCTGTATCAACAAGGTTTGTTGCAAAATCATCTTATCAAGAGCTACCTCTTTCTCCATATCATAGATATGGATCTCCTTCTATTAAAGAGTTGGGTCCCATTGATATTTCTCAACATTCTCCCATTTGCATATCTTTGCTTCTTTTTCCACATGCTTGATTAGCTCTCAGATATGATGGGCATGGAGCTCATATAACTACCCTGGGGCATACATCCCAAGGCTCTCCCTTGTTTTGTTACGAAGCCAATCTATGATGTGGAAAAGTTGCATTTCCTCAAAGAAACCATGGCCTGGGTATCTATTCAGTAATCCATAATATCTATCTAAGGCCATGTCCAAGGGTTCATGTTTTTCTTGCTTCCACTCTTGGATCTATCTCCTCAAATTGGACACCCTCACATAGGTAAGATATTTCTCATTAAAAAGTTCTAGCATTGTGGACCATCTTCAGATTAAATTCAATCTCAACTATCTATACCACACTTCAATTTTATCAATTAGTATCCTGGGAAAGAGCTTAAGATTTTTCCATCCACTTTCCATGTTGTAATAGATACAAGCATCCTCGAAGGCTTGTAAATGATGTTGTGGATCTGAATCATAGCCTTCTACAAATTTAGGGAGATTATTCATATCTAGCCTAGGTAGGCAACTCTCTTTGCAATGCTTGTGGGATATCTTAATGGCCTCTATGATACGCATTAGGCTCTTAGTGGCCAACAAGGGCATCATCAGACAAGTTGGGATGAAAATTTTGATTTGGTTAATGGTGATGATTGGACTTGTGCTCATGTTGATGACCTTGAGTGTTTTTGTGGGTTCAATTTTTGCTTTTATTTTGACCCTTTAGTGGAACTTTATCTCTATAACTACATTCATCTTTGTTAGAACTATATGTTGAAGAGGGAGAGGAAGATGAGGATTTAGAAGAATTTTCATGCTTCTATGATGTTCCTCAAGGTCCCTTGATCTATCTTTTCTATATTTTGGGGATGTCTTAGGCCTATAGGCCTCCCCTAGTTTAGGACTTACATAATCTCCTCCAAGATTATTTGTCTTAGGTGAATGTAGTCTTTGAGTGTTGTCAGGGTGGTCATGAACATAAGAAACCCCTACATAAGGTTGGTCACTCCAATTTTCCTTACTATATATCTCATTAGTTCTCCAATGAATGTTTTCACTTCCTTGTAAGAGCAACATTATTGTTGATTTATGGTGTGTGTTTCTTATGTTTTTTGAAAGAGATATCATGTATGATATAACTAATCTAGATAACTAGCATCATCCCCAAAAACGATGCCAATGATAAGTACCGAGGTACCCCTACACCCAACCATACAAATCACAAGCATTCACCCACAATCCGATCAAATTCAGTGGATAGGACTAGTTGTGGTATCTAGATTATTATGCTTTGATCGTAATTCACTATCTTCCCACTTGGACTAGTCATAGCTTTTTCATGTATGATTTAGCCCAAAGTGAGGTGTATGATGTTGTCTAATTCTACCTTGCTCCTAATTACAATTAAGAGGTAAATTAATTAAGCTAATCAACAATGGAAAATAAGATCTAAACTAGCCTATGTGTGATGAGTATCAACTCTTAATTGTTCATGCACGCCTTGGACTTTATGAGGCTACCCCTGGGATTTCCAAGTGTATATCATTGGAGGTGCCAAATGATACACTGTTGGATTACCAAGTACTTACACTAAAGCACTCATGACTAAGGTGTACACATTTAGCTTAATGATGGGAATAGTAAATAATAATAAATGGAAATGTTAACTAGAGAAAATAGTAAATAATTAACAATTAAAGATAATAATAATCTAAGTGGATGCTACAATGATGGGAGTAATCTTGATCTTTATTTCTAGTCATGTAACGTGTCCAAGTACATCACACTTGAACAAAGGTGTCATACAATTACAAACATCACATTGCAGGCATGCACTAGGAAATAATAATCTTTGAAGAAGCTAACTAAAAATTCAAATAAAAGAACTACTTTTCCTATTGCTTCCTATATATATGTCTAAATTTTGCATCCACGTGCTATATTTATAAGCATTCATAGAGGAGAAAACATCAAATATCCAACATCACTTCTTGGCTCCAACATTAGGTATTCGATATTAGGGCTTCAACATTAGGTACCCAATATTACAGCTAATAGATTCATGACTCATTAGGTTTGATGGGATCTATAAAACATTCAGACCTGATATCGAAGCTAATAGATTCACAATTCATCAATTTTAATGAGATTTATAAAACCTTCAGACCTGATATCAGAGCTGAAAAATTCACAACTCATTAGGTTTAATGGGATCTATAAAACCTTTAGGTTGATCAACATAAACTTCTTCTTGTATGATTCCATTTAGAAAGGTACTTTTCACATCTATTTGATATAGTTTGATATTTCTACTACTAATGTATGCCAAAAGAAGTCTAAAAGATTCTAGTCTAGCAACAAGAGCAAAAGTTTCATCAAAATCAATCCCTTCCTATTGATTGTATCCTTTGGCAACTAATCTAGCTTTATTTTTTTATAATAGTTTCATTTCCATCAGTTTGATTTCTAAAGATCCATTTTGTTCCAATAATGGATTTATGAGTTGTTCTAGGCATCAATTCCCATATGTCATTCCTAGCAAATTCATTTAACTCATCTTGCATAGCAGAGATCCAACCTTCTTCTCCTTTAGCTTCTTTAAAGTTTTTAGGCTCAAGTTGTGAGAGATAAGTTGAATAAGCATAAAATTCTTTAGTTCGACTTCTAGTCAAATACCATCTTGAACTTCCCTAATAACATCATTGCAAGAGTGAATTTTACAAGTCTAGGCACCCTCAATTGAATCGAAAAAATATCATCAAATTCATCTTCTTTCTCTTCTTCATGCTCATTGTCTATTTTAGAGTTCTTTTCAACTTGAACTTAAGTGACACTAAACAGTTTTTGAATGGGAACAACTTCATCATCAGGTTGTGAAGATGTAATGTCATGATCAACTTTAACATTTATGGTTTCTTCTACATATTCGTTTTCTCATTAAAAACTCTATAAGCTCTACCTACTAGCAAATATCCCAAGAAAATACCTTCATCAGTTTTAGAATCAAATTTTCTTAAATTATCTTTCTCATTCAAAATATACCATTTTGAACTAAAAACATGAAAATAACTTACTATAGGTTTTCTACTAGTCCATAATTCATAAAGGGTTTTACAAGTAAATCTTCTTACCAAAACTCTATTGGATACATAACAAGTAGTGTTGATAGCTTTAGCTGAAAAATGATAGGAAAGATTTCTATCATTCAATATATTCCTTTTCATTTCATTTAAAATCATATTCTTCCTTTCAACTATGCCATTTTGTTAAAGAGTTCTTGCAGCAAAAATTTGATGTAGTACATCATTCATCTGACAAATTGCTTAAACTTAGCATTCTTGAATTCCCCTCCAATGTCAGTTCTAATAAATTTAAGACCATAGCCTTTCTTTTTTTGTATTTGATTACAAATTCTTAAGAAGTGATCAAATACCTCATCTTTTTTATATAAGAAGAAAACCCAAGTATAATGAGAGTAATCATCAACAATAGTCAAAAAGTATCTTTTCTTTCCCAAACTGATTATTTGAGAAGGACCAACTACATCCATATGGAGAAGATCTAAAGGGTCTAGAGGTAGATATACAATTTTTCTTACCAAATATTACCCTTGTTTGCTCTCCTTTCTAACATGCTTCATAGTTATTCAGATTGAAGTCTTTGAGTTTGAGCAGCCCACAAGCCATTTCCTTTATTACAAGAGTCTAAAGAATTTCTTTATTGATGTGACCCAACTTTCTATGCCACAAATAGGTATCATCTATACAACTAACTAAGCACTTGGATTCAAGGTTAGGATCATTTCCAAAAATAGTCATGTAAACATTTCCAAAAATCTACAAGATTCTTTAGAAAAAGTAACATTGAAATTTAAATCACAAAGTTGACTAACACTAAGAAGATTGTGCTTTAAGCCTTTAACAAAGAAAACCTTATTTACTATTGGTAGTCCTTTACCTTTTCCTCCTATGGTACCAAAACCTATTATTTGAGCCTCCATGTTGTCTCCAAACATGACAGTTCCATAATATTTCTCTATAAAGTGGGTGAAGTATGTTTTATCACTTGTCATGTGCCTTGAAGATTTTTTGTTAATACACATGTCATTTTTGGCATCAAAGAAAGCTATTTGAGCCATCAGGTCCTTTTTAGGCTTCTTTGCTTTTTGTTTCCAAACCTGCAAAGTTCCTTGCATAGACTACTTTTGCAAAGATCAAGTGTACTAATTCATTCTAAGATAGCAAAATTCCTGAACATGACCAACTTTTCCATAAAAGAAACAATTTAAAATTCTAGTTTTTGACTTTTTACCAAACCTAGATTGATTTTCTTCTATAGAACCTTTTAGACATCCATCATTTTGCATTTGGTCTTTGATTTTAATCACATTGGTTAGTCTTTGAATCTTAACCTTAAGCTTTGATTTTTCTTTCTTAATACAAGAATATTCATCATTAAGAGATATAATTTTCGTATTCTTAATCTATAAAACATCTCTCATGTCAACACACAAGCTTTGAAAAGAAATAAATTCATGGAAAAATATCATGTACCTTTCTTGAAAGAAAAATTCATTATTTGTCGTACCTTTTTTGTCAAGATTATCACTAATTTCACTAGTCTTATAACCATTATTTTTCTTGTTCCTGACTGTAAAAAGAGGAACGAAGGATTTACCTTTGCAAATGCAATAGAGAAGTTGAATACAATAATTGATGAAGTAATTAAGTATCCTAGTCCAATTATTCCTAACATAGATTACCCCTTCCATGTTCATGTTACTTTATCTTCGAGAGATAACCTTACTTCGATACCACTTGAGAATCGTAAAACTTAGAAGGGGGGATGAATAAGTTCCCCAAACTAAAATTTATAGCTACAAAAACCACAACAAAATTTAACGTGGTTCCCCAACTTGGATAGTCCACACTTGAAGGGTAGTTTACTTGCACATCTCTAGACTTTGTTTCTTAGAAAGGGGTTGTAAAGGCATCACACTCTATACAAGCTCTAAGCTCTACTACGAAGTTTTTTATTGTTGGGAAACTACTCAAATCTACAAGGTCCCATCAAGCTTAGAATGTGTTTTCAAGGCTCCCACAACCTTTACAAATTGAGCTTCTTTCCAGAGTGTTTTAACACTGCACACAAACACTCAATCTCTTAGTATCTCGACAAGCTCAATAATGATGCCTTCCCTCAAAAAACACATAAACCCCAGTGGGGAAACAAGTGAGAAATAAAAACACAAGGAAAAAATGTAACTAACTTTATAGATCCTTGTACTTTGAGGCACAATTCATAATCAATCAATTAAATGATTTTATAAATGAAGTACACAAGTATAATATACAATGATTAATTGATAGAGATAGCTTAGGCACAACACTTGCACAATATCCAAGAATATGAAGTCTACTTATAGCCTCAAAGTTTCCAAAATCATCTAGGAATTCATGCAACATCTATCTAATGGCTAGTGTAGATGTCTCCTTCAAGATTAGGACGTCTCACAAAAAACAACAATTCTAGGACTGAGATGGAGATGCCTTCTCCTGAAATGAGATGTCTCTTATTCTAGGGAGACATCTTCTTTTGGTGACCTCCACTTCAGCCACAATGTCTTCTACATTTGGGAGACATCTTCTTGTGATAGGAGATGTCCCTTGTTTTTGGGAGACATCTTCTCTACATTTGAACTTTTGATCCCAAAGCTTCCTCTTAATCACTAAAGCATCTTCTTTTAGCTTGTAGTCTTCATTACTCATCCATGCTCCCTTAAGCTTTTGTACTATTTACTTAGACATCCTCGTGCTCATCAATGGTTGCTTAAGTCCTTGTAGTCTCTACTTTGAGATTTCTTATAGATACAATTCTTTGAGCTCTCCTTCATGCATACAAAAACATCACATTCCACAACATTCTATGTTCTCTATTTTTCTTAAGGTTTTGACATACGAAAAGCTCAACACTATGGTTTTTACGTTTCAAGGTAATGTAAATTGACATGGAATGTTAAAGTTAAAAGAATACATTTGGTAAAAATGTCTACAACTCTAATGTTTTACATCATTTTCTTTGATGTAGGATGTTGCCCTATTTTCGATGTGACATTTTGCAAAAGCATTGTTCTCAAATTAAAATCATTAATGTTCCACATTGAAAAGCAACTTTCATGTGCAATGCCATTCTACCACTCCTTGATACTTAGCATTTGGAAAAAGTGCTCTCACATTGAACCCTACTGTTGTGTTCCTCCAATGTCATGTTCTTCACTAGAAAAACTCTCTAAACTCAAATTTTTTTAATATTTGCAAAAATAGTTACAAATTTAATAATGTAAGCATTGATTTCACTTCATCCTTGCCAATACTACCTAATTCTTCTAATAGATTTAAGTTATAAAAACTTAAGAATGGTAAAATTCTTTTTACTAGTTATGCCATAACTCAATACACAGTAGCAATGATGTTAACTTCATGTTTCCACTTAATTTCATCATAAATTGTTTTTGAAAAACCTATATATTAATTCATTTTTAGTATATTTAATATATTAGTACGATAAACTACAAAATTGATGGATGCATTTGATTTCTAGTAGTAGATCTAAAAATTCTAGACAAATCTTCAAAACTCAAACTATGTAATGGTTTCTTGGTCTACACAATAAATTCAAACTAAAAGCTTAATCTAAATGTTAAAAAACTTTCTTAAACTACTACATGACATTGAATCCAAGCCTAGCATTCCATCTAGCTAGCAAAACCTTCCAAAAAATTTGAAATTCAAGCATAGCCATCATGGTAGAAACCACAGTAATAGTAAAACTTAGTGAAAATTGCTAAATAGGGTTTGGATAATTTACATTTAAGTTTTTGAAGGAAGTGAGTAGCACGTAGAAATTTTCCTATTGCTACTAGGTCCACCTTTGGTTCCCTGCTTACTGCTACTATCACTTGTCATTCTATTTTTTTATAAGCTTGATTTACTATTGCTCTCGATTGCTAGTCCATTGATTCTTCAACACTCTTAATGTAAATGAAAGATTTTGTGTCTAATTTTTTCTTGTCATCACTTTTATATCTTAGAAATAATTCTCAATGTATGACTTTTTACATCCACTAAAGTTTGACATCACTTAGTTTAGCTTTTGATGTTTTCTCTCAAATCAAAACATTGACTTCTTAATTCTAGGCCATGTGAACATAGAACTCTAGATCCCTCTTTTCTTAACCTAACATCAAATCTAGCTTCTCTTATATCCTCTTTAGACATTACTAAGGATGAACTTCTACCTAACATAGACCTCTCTTTCCTTGACCAAGAGCCTCGTTTAACCAATGATCAATTGATCGATGTTTGAGTCCTAAGTTACAAAGATGAATAAAAAGACTCTTCATCTTAATGCTCTCATTTCTTAAAAATTTTGAGAGTCCAACTCGCAACCTTGCAAAATCATTCAATTACTTTCACTTAGGGATATAGGAACATGCTAGATCTAGATTCAAAGCTACTTCAACACAACATCATCTTCAAAGAAGGTTCCAAACCTATTAAGAAAAAAGGTTTGGGAAAGTTATCCTACTATATCCCTCGCTATTAAAGAAGAGATTACTACACTCTATAGTACTAGATTTATCTATGTTGTCAACTATTCTGATTGGATTACTAACAAGGTTATAGTTCCAAAAAATAATTTTTGCATTTGCATATGCATTGACTTTTAAGCTCTTAATAAGGTCACTCTTAAGGATAAATTTCCTTTACTTAACATTGTTCAACTTATTGACTCTAGAACCAATCATGTTCTTCTATCCTTCATGGCTAGATTTTCTAGTTACAACAAAATATAAATAATTCATAGCACTAGTAATATACTACATTCATGACTTGAAAATATTTTGTTACACTAAAGTACTCTTTGGACTAAAAAATGCTAGAGCAACCTATCAATGGACTATGACTTTAATCTTTAATGACATGATATTCAAAAGAGTTAACTATGTTAAAAATTTGACCAACAAATCCACCTTAGCAACTAACCACACTTTTGAGAAATGCATTTAACATACATATTAATCCAAAGAAATGCATTTTTGGGGCTCTTATAGAAAACATGTTATGTTACCTTGTTTCTCAAGAAGGCATAACTATTCATCCTAACAAGGTTAAGGCTACTCTAGATCTAACACCTCTTAAAGATAGTCAAGATATGTGTATTCTCCAAGGTTATCTTCAATTAATTCATTACTTCATTTCCAACCTTACTGATCACCTTCATCCTTTAACTCATTTACTTCATAAATCCAGTTCTTTCATCTAGGATTAGAAGTGCTAAAAGGCCTTTAATTTCATGAAAGAATCCTTAACCACTCTTCCTATTCTTCATCCTCCATAACTTAATCAATCTTTCTTCCCTTATATTTCCAAATTTAATCATTTCATGTTTTTCAGGATTTTTCAAAGGCAAGAAGATGGTATTGATCTGCTTGTATACTACATATCTCTTCCTTTCTCAAACTGTGAAACTAAATACTTAGTGATGAATCATGCTTTCGTATGCTCTGACATCAAGTATACATAACATCGAAGCCTTGACGTTGGGTACCCAATGTCATAGCCTAGGATGCAATGTCAGATATCCAATATTGCCAAGTATACGTCGACCTATAAATATAGTGCTTGAGCTCATGATTTATAGATCAATTTTTGTCATAGTTAGCAAAGCTCTTGTAGTTTTTTTTCTCCATAGTTAGAATATTTTTTGAGTGCCCGCAGTAGGAGTCTAAGTATGTACAAATCTTTGTTTGAACACTAATGATCAGCGACTAGGTATCCCTATGCCCAACCATACAAATCACAGGCGTTCACACGCGACTCGGTCAAATTCCGTAGACTGTAAGCACTTGACATACACCAGGCCCTAACCAGTGGAACCCTTGGGTTAGAATGGTCGTTGTCTTCCTAATCTCACTTATGATGTTCTAATTACGATGGTTAAGTGAGATTAAGGCTAATGATTTTTATATCTTTTTGCATATCTTTTGGTGGCTAATTAAAGTATAAAAAGTAAGGAATAAACTATTATCTAGTCTCTAATTATCCTAACTTGTATTCTAACTACTCCTAGCATAAGTATCCAGTCCCATCTTCTGAACATGTTCTGAGCATCTCCTAATACTTCTGGGTGATCGGACGTTAAGCATCACTGGGCTTACCAAGTGTTTGATTTACGTTTGAGATGGTCCTACTTATGGCCTTCATGAACTACGAATAAGCGATAGCGATCAAGATAACAATAATAGAAACTCAAGTAATTAACAAAGCATAAACATCTTAAACTATTGAATGCATAAAATAGCTAAGTCCAAATGCTGCAAAGAATGCTTGAATAGTTCATCTTTATTTCCATCACGCCAATGGGCTCAGATACAACAACGCTTGAATAAAGAGCCGATCACTTTTCTTACACCTGCTGTGGACACTTGAAAAATATTCTATCTCCTGCGGAAACAAACTACAAGAGCTTCTCTACAACTAACTGAAAGATGCCAAAATGAGGAGAAAGGCGCTCTTATTTATCGGCCAAGATAGGCAACTGCGTAAACGGGGCCACGTCGACATAGGGAGGCTATGTTGACAGGCCCGTGTTAACGCAGCTGCGTATACATGGCCCAGTCAACGCATTGACTTACTGACACTTCATCGTACCCCCACGACTAAGTAAAAACTCATCCTCAAGTACTTTACAATTTGGAAGGTATGGATTCTTACTACAACACACATAACTTAAACACATACATGACACACACATGACACAATATGAATTTGACCAGGTGCCCAAGCTACAGAGGAGGAAAAATTACAAAAATGGCAGTGTTCAGAGACAAAATTGAATACCTCGCTGGTCCTGGAGCCTCTGCTGTGTAGGATGATGCACAAAATTGTTGGAGAAGATCACACCATCCCTGGGGGTGGTGGTTCTGACAAACCTTCTCCAGCCTCTGGCCCATGCATTGGTGACAACATGAATGACGGTTGCCCTGCGGCAGCTACAACTTCTGGAGGTAGCTGGAAAGCCTTCAAGAGAGCCCTCATCTTTTCTTCTTTGCTTCTAGGATCATTCATAGTCCAGGAAACTTCTCCCATGTGTGCTGGAGCTGGAACTTCCCAAGGGCATGGAAACACCAGAAAGAGTTCTTTCAAGTTGAAAAACCAAGCTGCGAACTACTTGCATTCGATGTCGAATGCTCGGATTGATGCCTACAGTTGCTGGTAGTCATTCATTCTTCGGCCTAGGTCCTCTACAACTATACGTTGTCCTTCAAAGCTTGTGTGGAGGACCTCAAGTTCCACATTTGCTTTTGCCAGCTTTTTTTTGTGACCTTGTGTGCTTGGAACTCTCCCTCATATAGGGAATACGAGGCAGCCACTTGTTTTTCCAATTCTAACCACGGTCTCCCAGCTATAAGCATAGCCAAGTTTGCATATTAGAGGTTGGCCAACTCCATGTACTCTGTCATTTCCTCAATCTGCAGCTCCTTCAAAAGAATTTCTGCTTTATTATAGTCATTTAACCCATTGAAGATAGAATGCCATACATCGCCTCTCTCTCGTAGCTACTAAACTGCTTGGTTCATCTTGGCTTTAGCGACTTGAATGTGTTTCTCATTTACCTCCTTCTGTAATCCCACTTGGTCCCTGTAATTATTTTTAACTTTTTCAAATTTCAGGGCCTCGTTTTTCCAAGCGGCAATTTCAATTACAGACTTCTGTCACAATGCTTGAACCTCCTCCATTGACAGATTCCGATTTTCAGTAGTCAAACTTCTTATGTCAGCGTTCACAGTGGCTAGCTCTTCCTGTTGTTGGTGGATAAAAGTTTTCATGTGTTCATTTTCCGCACCAACATTGAGCAGATGATGAACCTCCGCAGTTAGCCATACGTTCTCCTCCCAAATCTTCGCCAAGTCCTTCTCTAAGTGATACGCTCAAGCATCTACCACAGACTTGTCGAGGATTGCTTTCTCCCGCACATCCTCAAAAATCTGAAGTCTAAGTTGAAGCTGTTGAAAAGCTTCATCCCTAGTGATGTCACGGTCAAGAATGGCCAGGTTGGCAAGTTGGGCTGGTAATTGGGCTACTTCTATTACCAAGCATTGACAAGCATCTTGAGTAGCCTCAAGTTGCCCTTCTAAAATGAGGCTCTTGCCCCTTGCGAGAGCAGCTCTGACTGCATGGTGGTAATGTTTTTCATAAGGTCAAAGATATCCAGAAGCAGTTTCCTAGTTCCCACCAATCAGTCCAACAACTCTTCGTGTTGGGCTACATCAATATTTCTACGCGAAGTTCCAGCAGATACCTGTACATCTTGTAGTCCATGAATGTTTAGTACAGGTGATGCCAGTGCATTGAGAACCATAGCAATTGTGTCAGCAACCACTTTGACCGCAACTTCCTATCCCTAGTGCTGCATCACTAGGACCGTCACCTCCTCACCATCTTCCAAGTGTACCGAGAAGGTAGCAGCATTCCCTAAGATTTCAGGGAATAACTATTGGGTTGATGTTGATGCATCTCGGATGCTTGGATCTATTTTGGTTGGAACTTGTGCTAGGGTAGCAGAGAATATTGGCCCTGCCCTTTCAAGTAAGCTAACTAATTGAGCCACTTGCTCCAAGTGGCTCATGGCAAGGTAATAGACTGAAGGGTCTTCTCCTCCACCAGTCCTACCGGATTGCTATTGCTGGCTCAAGAGCATTTCTTAGATCTCGCGGATGTATTCTGCCATGGTTTGCAAGCTCGGCTACATTGTTTGTGTAGGTGGTAGAGGTGGTTGCTGCTCCTCCTCTGTCTGTGTGGCAGTAGGAGTTTTTTCTTTCATCATCTCTCTTCACGAGGCAATTGGGGCGCACCGGATTACATCGTTGGAATATCGTGTTATCCCTGCCCATTTGCACAACTTTCAAATTAGGCAAGGAAAGGGGAGAGCTCGTCTTCCACATTCATTCTCAGCGAACCTCTTTTCAATCTCCATAAATAGTATCTATGGAAGACTCACGGAAAATTTCCCACTCAAGGCTACACACGCACGAGCAGAGAAGGCTGTGATTTTACTAGGTCTTATCGTTGGGTTCAGGTGGTAAGCCACAATCTTTGAGTACACTCTCTCCGCTGTGGTTAAGGAGCCAAATTCCTTGCGCTCTACCCCATAGCATTGTTTGGTCCATTACACCTTTACCTCTAGATTGACCTGCTTTGGAATTTCAACCACATCTACCTCGATTTTGGGCAACCCCAAAGCCTGTGCTATCGCCTCCGAAGAGTAAGAGACATAAATGTCTTTGATTCTTACTCTAGACCTTGGTTGCCGATTCTTCTAGAAGAGATAAGTTTCTCCTAAGTACCATCATCACTAGTTGTGATGATTGGCCACATCAGAGAGTTCTGCAGTTGGAGCCTTACGTCTTCTAGCGCGTTCTGGAGGAATGGTCCAAAATTCAACTCTTAAAGGACCATTCGCTGCATCTCATGCAACGTGATAGCATCAAGGCATGCTTGGGTCAAGATGACCTCAAGCCATGGTGCTACCCAGGGAGTCTCATCCCCGAGTGATTGCTTGCCAGGAATCTCCTCTTCGGGAATTTGATGAACAGATTCCACGTCAGGTCTTTCACAGAAGGACCCAGTTGCATGAGAGCCCTCCGCATGCTCTGGCGGTTGCACAACTCATCCCCTTCCCGTGCATGGGCGCTTGTCCCTTGGTTGTGACGGTCCTTTATCCCTTGGGTGCCTTGATTTGGGTGCCATCTGCAATCAAACATAACCACCTGTTAGATTGTTCATAAGTAGCTTAAGATGGTCTGTATATACCTTCTCAGTTTGACCAAGTTATGTTATTGGCACAGGCACATCATTAAGCCTTTCGGAGTGTTAATTTATGGGTTAGGGCCAAAGTTTTTATAATTAACAAACTAATTAATTAATTATAGTTAATTTCACAAAGGCACCACCCCCGCATGACTGAGAACATACCTCCGGTTGCTTAAAAGGGCAAGGATCGGTTGATGTGGACTCATGATTGAATGTAGGTGCATTCGGAAAGGTTAGGCAGAAAAGATGGCAAAAACTCCCCTCAATTTGGATCCCAAATGATAAAATTTGCAAAGCGTAGCGGGTGTATATATAGGGTGTAGGCGCTACATCGACGGGGCTGCGTATAAGCAATCACTGCGTTGATGGGGCCCCATATACGCAAGGGTGTTGACCTATTGACCAGCGTTGACCAACCTAGAAAAAGCCCAAAATGAGAAATTCGAAACGCCAAATTGGGGCGGTTGAAGCACGGGAGAGGCCTGGACATGGCTAAGGATATGAGGAAGGTAATTAAGCTTGAAAAAGAGACAAAAATAGGAGAACGGGACTCAAAAAGAACTCCGTGGGGAATAAATCAAGCGATGGGACCCGGAAACTAGTCAACCACAAAATCCAAAGGATGGGAGGCTTAACAAGCGAAACCAAGGAGATGCATGTGGGTCCTCCCCATAGTAGGCCATAGCCTTAGTAGCCTCTGCATAGCCCTCAACACTGAGGTCCGTGGGCCCTGGGCTAAGAAATGGAGTTCGCCAGGTAAGACTCCTACCCAAGAGATCCCACCAAGGCATGGGAAACCCATGGATATCATGACACACTTTCACGACATAAGACAGGTAGTGAGGTGAATGATGGAGAGAACTGGATGAGGAGAGAGAGAGATGAGAGAATGGTAGTCTGATCATCAGTCACATGAAACCCCATGAGGAGATGTGGTTAAGTGACCCGGTAGAACTGTTCCTGAGTTCAAACCTAAAACCATTTGCATTCAGTGACATCACAACAATAGATGAAGTCCTAGTCATCCCCCAAGGAAGCAAGAATGACCCCATAGAGAACCACCACTCCAACAAATGTGAGAGGAAGGAAGTGAAACGAGACAAAGTTAGAGGGGACCAAGGAAGTCCCATAACTAGTGTGGTGGCCCGTTAGATGTAGTCTAAGGGATGTGCTTTGAATTCCCACATAGTGATTTTTCTTTTTTTTCTTTTTTGGGGGAACCACGCCATGCAAAGACCCATGCATGTTCGTATGCATTTGACCAAGGGGTGTGCTTTGAATCCTCATGTTTTTTTTAAAAAAAATTTGGTGAGGACCACACCATGCAAGGTCGAACTTCCTAGAAGCTTCCATGGAGAGAAGGATGTGGAGTGATAGGAAATCCGTAAGGACATACCAACAACCTCAAAGGATAGAACAAAGCAATGAATATTGCATTCCCCTTGAAGTCACATCCGATTCAAACCATTAGGTCATTCCTGAGTCCAGGAACTACACAAGTCACACATTAATTAAAATGTTGTTAAGTGAAGGGGTTGCATGATCACGACAGAGGGAAAACCATGGAGTGGTTGAATGGGTGGATGACATGAACTCACTGCCAATTTTATGAGCAAAAAGTAGATTTAAAGTCCAAAAAGAACCATGCGAGGGCGGAAACTAGACAACTAGGTGGACAAGTGTACATTACCCATCGCAACGAAAACCATCCGTGCCAGACATCTGAAGATAACAAGATGACATATTAGCAATCACGCAAAAAATAAAACATCCACAAAGAAATGAAAAATAAGTAAAGAAAGGAAAAAATGTACAAAGAATTTGCAAATGTATAAACGATGGTGAAAAACAAAAAAAGTGTAAAATAAAACATGCAAAACAAAAAAAGTGTAAAAAAATGACAAAACGGTGAGGGGTGTAGTGGAATGGATTAGCAGGGAGGACGGTCTCCCCCACGACTGGGTGGGAAGGAGGAGACATGAAAAATGGAGCGTGGCTGACTTGGTGATGACGAGGCAAACGCATTGGTTGAGTGGAGTTCGTGAAAAGGTTTCAGTTGTTGGCGGTTGACTAATTGTATTCTGGTGGGGTCCGCAAGTTTGTGGATGAGCAAGGCCCCAGAAGGGAAGGTTTCAGAGACAATGTAAGGTCCCTCCCACAATGTTTGAAACTTGGTCAGTTGAGATACATGTGAGGGGTTCCAATACAATACCTTATTTGCACATCTAAACATGAGCTTCCGAATCCTAAGATCGTGTCATTTTTTGTTGTAGGCCTTGTGGATCTCATTGGAGGACAGGGCTACTAATCGATTCTCATCTAGCACACTTAAATTGATCATTCGTTCACATTGTGCTAGCGGTAGGTCAAGACCCAAGTCACTAGCGGTGGATAGTGTGTGGAGTTCAGCTTGAATTGGAAGTGTTGGAAACTTTCCGTACACTAACTCATAGGGAGAGTACCCTACAGGAAGTTTCCAAGTGGAGCAATAGGCCCAAAGGGCATCGTTAAGCTTAGTGCTCCAATCCCTCCTGTATTTGCTGATGGTTCGGGTAAGGATCTTGGTGATCTCCCTATTGGTGACTTTGGCCTACCCGTTGGCTTAGGGGTAATAGGAAGTTGTGAATTTATGCATTACCCCTAAGCGTTGCATAAGTTTCCGAAAAGTGACACTCGTAAAATGAGTTCCATTATCAGAAATGAGTGCACGTGGCACTCCAAACTTGTTAACGATTTGTTGTTGGACAAATCATTTGACGATGTTGGAAGAACAGTTGATGATGGCTGTCGCTTTTGCCCACTTTGTACAATAGTCCACAACTACGATGATGTATGCCTTTTCATTTAACAAGGGTGTGATGGGTCTCATGAAGTCGATGCCCCAAATGTCAAAGGGCTCTAGTGGCTAGATCCATTATTGAGGTTCCTCCAACCATGCCATCATCCCATTGTCCCTCTTGCATCGTTCGTAGGAGTGGCAAACCATTGTGGGTCCCTAAAGATGGTGGGCCAGTAATACCCTGCAAACAGGATCTTAATGGCAGTGCAGCGTCCAGCATAGTGGCCTCCAAAAGGGACTTCATGAGCATCCTGGAGGACATGCAATGTATCACCATTAGGGACACACCATTGAACCAAGCCATCTATGTACACCTTGTAAAGATGGCCATTAATTTCCATGAAACGCTTGGCCTTATGGAGAAACTATTGTTTTTGCTGATGGTTTCACTCCTTTGGCAACTCTTGAGTGGTGAGGTAGGTGAGGATGTGGCAAAAAAAAGGGGATTCCTTGGGCTCCTCTAAAAATTGGTTAGATAAGGGCTCCTCCTCTTCTGCGTCATCCCATCGCAACCAAGACAAGTGGTCAGCAACCACATTCTCAGTCCCCTTCCTATCTACATTGGTAAGATAAAACTCCTGAAGAATCACCAACCACTGGATTATGCGGGGTCCACTATTGGTTTGTTCATTAGGAATCGGATAGCACTATAGTCAGTATGCAAAAACACCTTGTATCTGAGCACATAGTGCCAAAATTTGTCCAAGGTGAACACCACCACCATCAATTCCTTTTTGGTGGTGGTGTAGTTCAATTGAGCACCCACAATACTACAGCTTGCACAGTGAATATAATAGGGACATTTCTGATCGTCACACTGTGTAAGCATGGCTCCCAAGGTGTAGTTGGATGCATCCATCATAATGTGAAAGGATCTAGACCAATCAAGGACTCGTAGAACTAGAGTTTCTATGAGTTTCTATTTCAACACTTGGAATGCAGAATCACACTCCTTGGTCTAGATGAACAGAGCATCCTTCTTTGTCAACTCTACCAACGGCTTGGCGATCTTCGAGAAGTTTTCAATGAATCACCGGTAGTAACCAGTGTGTCCAAGGAATGACTGAACATCTTTGACGGTACTTGGTTGGTGGGTGATTCCTTGGATAATCCTAATCTTTTCAGGATCTACGTTTATCCCTGTTTGTGAGATGCGATGCCCCAACACAATGCCCTCTTGTACCATCAAATGGCTCTTCTACTAATTGAGCCGCAGATTGGTGTCTACACACCTTTTCAAAACCTGCTCCAGATGGTCCAAGGATTGCTCGAACGTGGCCCCATAGGTGGAGAAGTCATCCATGAAGACTTCCACCCCATTGCCGATTTGTTGCTGGAAGATGCTTAGGACAAGACGTTGGAACGTAGCGGGCGCATTGCACAGGCCAAAGGGCATATTCTTGTATGCAAAAGTCCCCCATGGACTCATGAAATTAGTTTTGGCATGGTCCTCTAGTGCTATTTATATTTGGTTATAACCACTATAACCATCCAAAAAGCTGTAGTAGCAGTGCCCTACTATGGTGTCCAACACCTGGTCCACAAATGGGAGTGGGAAGTGGTCCTTGAAGGTTGCCATATTGAGCAACCGGAAATCAATACAAACCCTCCACTTGCCACCTTTCTTGGGCATGATAATGAGTGGGCTAACCCATCCACTATCGACAACAGAATAGATGAATCCCGCCTTTAGCAATTGTTTGATTTCATCTTTTACAACCTACTTCAATTTGGGATTCAACAATCTTTGTGGCTATCGTTGTGGCTTCATGCAAGGGTCAAGATAGATCCGATGCTGGCAGACCCTGGGATCAACTCCAATTAACTTAGGATATGACCATGCGAATGTAGCAACCCATTTGTTTACCACCTCCAGCAACTTCTTCTTTTTTTTCTGGAGCAAGGGTGGCATTAATGATTACTAGATTTCCATTTTGTAAAAATGCATACTCTAAGTGAACTGGTAAAGACTTTAACTCAAGGGGCTCTTGTTTGAAGCTCTTAGGGATTTCTAGCTTCCCCCAGTCATCTTGGTCATCAACAGTGGAGACCTGTTAATGAATCTCTTCCATTTCATCTCTGCTATCGATGTAGGCTTGTACAAGCCCCTCTGATGGTTCCATGCACAATGTGCTGCTAGTAGGATCAACTGTCAGCCACTGGGTGCCCTCTTGGTTAGTGGCTACTGCGTACAGGTACTATTAAATAGGTGATTCCTTAGTACACCAACTGCATGCTTGAATGGATATCCACTTAGCATACCATAATTTTTGCACACAATTGCACCCTGAGTCACTGTACACAATGCATGGAACGCGTTTCTTCTTGATCTTCCTGAAAGGATTTTCCTTTGAAATTTCAAGGGATAGATCACGGAGGCCTAGTAGTGCATCCACGATGCTTAGCTAGGCCCTTCCCATGATGATTGGGAAGTTCCCCTTATAGTTCTCTACACGAATGACTAGGAAATCAATAGGATAGGACCACCCATAAACGATGGTCACAATGTCCTCCACCAATCCCAAGGGAATGGTGATGGACTGGTGTACTAACGTGAGCTGAATGTTGCTCTTCATTAACAAGGGTAGGTTCCAGTTCTTGTACATATCATGAGAGATCAAATTGACCCCTGACCCCAAGTCTAGAAGAGCTTTGCATGGCTTGTTCCCTGCCACCTGAAGATAGATGAGGGAGCTTCCCAGATCAATCAATTTTTAGGGAAGGTGACCAACCTTGATCCAGTCAGTCACAACATGCGTGAGCATGACCGTCTGGACATTGGAGTGTTGTTGTTGTTGGCTTGGAAGCTGCTTTGGTGGTGGAATAGTGGAGGCGCTTGTAGGTTCAAAGGCACTGGCCACAGGTGTATGTGAGGGTATGTTCAAATTTTTGGGCCAAAAAAGGGACTTTTTCATGGCTTGGGTTCCGATCCACTCAGCTAAGGTGCCAATTGTAAGTTAACAGCCCTCGTAGCATTTCGTTGCTACAACTGTGGTGGTATCTCTCCCTGCATCGGAGGTGTAGGTGGCAGCTGAGTGGGGTGTTGTGGAGGAGTGGCAAGAGAAGGTGATGGAGGGTAGAAGAGATGTGGGTTTCCCCCTCGGGGTGATGGAGATTGAGGACAAAAATACTCTGGGGGTGGTAATGACTTTGTAAGGCCGCATAGTTGGAAGAGTCCCTTGGAGAAACCAGTTGCTGAACATAGTACCCATAGGGATCTGGCTATTTGTAAGGGTACTCAGGTTTGCCACTCTGGAGTATGTTTGATACTTTTCATTGAAAATTTCAAGCATCGTACTCCATCTTCTGATTGATTTAAGCTCCAAGGACTGGTACCAACTTTCAGCTTCTTTGATGAGCGTGTGAGGGAATAGCTTCAGCTTCTACCAATCATTGTCAATGTTTTGAGGGTGCAGGTGTCATGGAACGCCTGCAGGTGAGTCTGCGGATCACAGTTGTATCCCCCTTCAAATCTAGGGATGTTGTTCATATCAACGTGCTTGATCCAACTATCCTTCATGTTCCTACTAGGGATTTGAATTACCTCAGCGATCTGGAGCATACTCCTAGTAGCCAACAATGGCTTATCTAAATCATAGTCTTGATAGGGACCATGATGTCTATGTCGATTCCATCTATCCCTCCTTTTATGCCAGCAAGCATCATGTAATTATTCGTGTGTTTCCTCACGTTGTCCCTCCCAAACCTTTTTTCCACCATCCTTTCACTTCCTCCTACCTTGGTTATGATCAAATCCTAAGCTGAATGAAGGAGAAGGAGAGCGAGAGGATGGAGAAGAAGGAGAAGGATCTCTCCCTCTACCTTGATGATGGTCCTGATCGTCCCGTTCATCTTTTCTATATGACCCTCCATCCCCTTGGGGATTGTGGCCACCTAGATGTCAGACTGAATCATGGATTGGAGGACCTGCTGCCCCAGGGAAAGTTCGGTTGAATGGGTGTCATGAAAGATGGGATCCCCATTGTCCTGCAGCCCTTGCAAGAATAAGGGGTTATTGAATTGTTTCCCCTTTAGCTGTTCATATCTGTCTGCCTGCTGCTAATCTCTTGCTCATTGAGCCTCAGTGCGATGATAGTCTTGGTAGTCATGGTCCTCCATGACATACTCTGCTCCAAGGTCCTAGATGCCCAATCTACCAAGATTGTGAAATAGCATCGCAGGAGCTGATCGGTCAAGAGGGTGTACAATATTGCCCTCCATGTCCCACCATTGTAGATGCTCATCCTAATGTAGGATGAATGTGAAATCAAGGACATACTCATCGGGATGCTTGTACACCACCTGACACTCTTGCGGCATCGATGGGATGGATATCTCCCTCCTATGAGAAGACACATGGGACATTAAATGGTCCATGTAATTGGTGTACCATACTATTAACTTTAATCCTCTTAGCATGCGTAAATATTTCTATCCTAGGTCTGTTCCAACAACTTGAATGATGATTTCACTAAGGTTAAATGACGCATGTAAGACTTAATAGTCCTTGGCAACGGTGCTAATGATGAGCGGCTAGGTACCTCTACGTCCAACCATATGAATCACAGGCGTTCACATGCGACTCGATCGAATTCCATAGACTGTAAGCACTTGACATATACCAAGCCCTAACCAGTGGAACCCTTGGGTTAGAACGGTCGTTGTCTTCCTAATCTCACTTGTGATGTTCTAATTACGATGGTTAAGTGAGATTAAGGCTAATGATTTTTATATCTTTTTCCATATCTTTTGGCGACTAATTAAGGTATAAAAAGTAAGTAATAAACTATTATCTAATTTCTAATTATCCTAACTTGTATTCTAACTACTCCTAGCATAAGTATCTGGTCCCATCTTCCAAACACATTCTGAGCATCTCCTAATACTTCTGGATGACCAGACGTTAAGCGTCACTAGGCTTATCAAGTTTTTGATTTATGTACGAGATGGTCGTACTTATGGCCTTTATGAACTACGAATAAGCAATAGTGATCAAGATAACAATAATAGAAACTCAAGTAATTAACAAGTAATTAACAAAGCATAAACATCTTAAACTATTAAATGCATAAAATAGCTAAGTCCAAATGCTGCAAGCAATGCTTAAATAGTACATCTTTATTGTCGTCACGCCAATGGGCTCAGATACATCAACACTCGAATAAAGAGCCAATCACTTTTCTTACACCTACTGAAGCACTTGGAAAATATTCTATCTCCTACGGGAACAAACTGCAAGAGCTTCGCTACAACTAACTGAAAGATGCCTAAATGAGGTGGAAGGCCCTCTTATTTATAGGCCAAGATAGGCGGCTGTGTAAACGGGGCCATGTTGACATAGGGAGGCTATGTCGATGGGCCTGCATCGATGCGGCTGCGTATATGCGGCCCAGTCAATGCATTGACTTACTAACACTTCATCAACTGATGTGCCTAAGTGCAACAGTGTGATGGGAATAAAAACAAACTCTTTTGACAATCCTTGCAGTACTAAGAATAAATTAATGCTTTCTTTAATGCACTTTAATGAAGTAATTAATTTCCAGTTGTTAATGAACACAAGCATGACCACTTTGAGCATACGTGTAGCACTTGGTAACCCAGGAACACTTAACATTTGGTAGCCTAGCAATGTTATACGTGTTTAGGATGTGTCCAAGAAAGTGGTATGGATACTTGTGTTAGGATAGCTAGGCAATAGATAAATTAGATCCTAAATTACTCTACCTTTCATTATTTTTGTAGGTGATTAAATTATAAAACCTAAAATGATAAAAATCATGTACCTCAATTACACTTAAACCATATCCTTGAGCTTCACAAGTGTAGTTGAGAAGACAATAAATGTTCTCAATGTTCATTTCACTTCCTAAAAGAACTAGTGCACTGAAGAACTATAGGTCCATGAAATTTGACTGAATTGTGTGTAAATGCCTTAGTGATTTGTATGGTTGGGTGTAGGGGTACCTCGCCACTCATCATTGGCACCATTGCTAGAGACCTTTTGGTTGTTGTATGTGCTATCTAGAATTTAGTGGAAATCATTCAAAATCATTGGAACAAACCTTAGAGTCATATCATATTTTACAATTACTATAACAAAATTTAAATGCACACTACATTTTTATCATCTAATTAAAAATGTCTTCTTTTCACAGGAGTGCTTCTCTACCCAAGTCTAATGGAGATCATTAGTCGATACCTCAATAATATCAAATGGTATATGCTCATCCTGATGAGTATGTATCAAATTTCATCTTCATACTACATCAGGATGAACAACTATGATGGCATTACATGGAGGAAGACATTGTGTTGCTATTTGATCAATCCATGCCTAAAATGCTCCAAAAAATGCTTATACAATGAGGTCTCTAGGAATGTCATGCTAAGTATGTTGTGCAAGACATTGATGCCATGGATTATCATTCCACTAAGGCACAACGTCTTCAAGATCACTAAATAAAACAACATCATCAATTTGTGAATGGAAAAGGATTAATGATTCTCCATTCCTGTTGTACCAAAACAATGGTTGGGAACCCTTCTTTGGGGGTTTTCCATTTAGTCAAATTCCTCTCTTTAACTTCGATGATGGAGATCAAAACCAAAACTTGCAATCCATAATTCACAATCCTGGTTCTAGTAAGAATGGATCCAATGATAAAGAAGGATCCAAAGAGGCAAGTCAAGGTAAGGATGCAAACAAGAAACAAGATTGTGATCATGGTCATGATCATCGAAGAGGTGGTAGCAAGAACCATGATGGTGCTAGTCCTCCTTCCTCTTCACCTTCATCATCTTCTTCTTCTTCTGGCTCTGATCGTAATCGCAAAGGACGTGACCATGATGGAGGTGACCAAAATAACCAATGGGACTAGGATAACCAAAGGGACCATCAAGAAAGGCAAGACCAAGGATGCGAACATTCAAGAGAGGCACATCGTCATGAACAAACGGGTAGCAGAGGGTATCATAGGCATCAAAATTAAGGTCTTGATGATCCTTTGCTTACTACCTAAAGTATGCTTAATATCATAGAAGCATTACAAATTCTAATGAGGCATGTAAAGGAAAGTCAAATCAAAAGGCTAGACATGAACAATATTCCTCGATTCAAATGGGGATATAACTTAGACCTGTAGAACCATCTCCAAGCTTTCCAAGATGCATGTGCCTTGCAAAACATAGAGAAAAAGCTTAAGTTGTTCCCACAAACACTCATTAAAAAAGTAAAAAACTAGTACTAGTCCTTAGAATCGAAATCTATCAAATGATGAAGTACCATGTTTGAATTGTTCAATGACAAATATCAAACATACTCTAGAGTGTCCAACTTGAGAAGGTAGATCTAAGGATGGAAACAAGGATCATATGAATCCTTGGATGCTACCATTTACTGATACTATTCCTTAATGCATAAATGTCCTAGCCATGGTTATTCTTAACTAGATCAACTTCACCACATTGTAGATGAGCTTCAATCAGAAATGAGGACCCTTGGTGTCTATGCTAAAGGGTGACTATTAGAATTAAGTGTTTATAAGATACAAATACTAATTGAGTAGGTAGCTAAAGAGGAGGGTGAATTAAAAAAAAAAAAAAGAGAAAGTGTTAGACACAATATCTAGGCATTGTCGCTACAATTTTCTAGATGGTTATGGCAATTATAACCAAATTTAAATTACACTAGAGGACCAGGTAAAGAAAAAATTTATGAGTCCTTGAGGAACTTTTGCATATTGTAAGATGCCATTTGGTCTATGCAATGCTCTTACTACATTCCAATGCTTGGTTCTATACATTTTTCAATAGAAAATTAGAAGTGGTGTGAAAGTCTTCATGGATGACTTCTCCACTTATGAAGCTACATTTGAGCAAGTCCTAGACCTCCTTGAGTAAGTGCTAAAACAATGTGTTGAAACCAACTTATAGCTCAATTGGAAAAAGAGTCATCTAATGGTATGGAAAGGCATTGTATTGGGGAACAAGATATCACAAGCAAGAATTGAGGTAGACCTTAAGAAAATAAGGATCATCCAAGGAATAACCCACCAACCAAAAACTGTTAAAGATGTTTGATCATTCTTTGGACATATTGGCTATGACCGATGATTCATAGAGAATTTCTCTAAGATCACAAAATTGTTGGTGGAGTTAACAAAGAAAGATGCTCCATTTGTCTGGACCATAGAATGTGAAAGATTATTCTAGCAACTGAAGGTGAAACTTGTGAAACCTTTGATTCTATAAGCACCTGATTGGTTCATACCCTTCCACATCATGATGGATGCATCAAATTATGCCTTGGGATCCGTGCTTACATAAATGGATGACAAGAAATATCCATACTACATCCACTATGCTAGTTGAAGCATTGTGGATGTCTAACTAAACTACACCACTATAGAAAAAGAATTAATGTCAGTGGTGTTTACTCTAGAGAAGTTTAGGCATTATGTGCTTAGATACAAGATTTTTATGCACATAGACCATAGTGTCATTTTCTTCTTGATGAACAAGCCAATGGTGAGTGCTTGTGTCATATAGTGGCTGGTGATCTTGTAGGAATTTGATCTTACAATGATAGATCGAAAGGACAATGAGAATGTGGTCACTGATCACTTTTCTTGATTACAATGGAACAATAAAGAGAAAGAAAATCCACTATCTGATATGTTTCCTGATGAACTCTTCTCTGTAGGGGTTATAACTAAACAATTTCCCAATAAGCCTAAATGGTATGATGGCATTCTCACCTATCTTCTCACCTAAGAGATGCCATAAGGGTTGGACCATTGGAAGAAACAACAGTTTCTTCACTAGGTAAAACACTTCATGGAGATCAACATACATCTCTATAAGGTATGTGTCAATGGCATGGTTTGTTGGTGTGTCCCTGATTCCATTCAACTATGCATTCTCTAAGATGCTCATGAAGGTCCTTGTGGAGGACACTATGCTAAGAGATGCACAATCATTAAAATCTTAATGGTAGGGTACTATTGGCCAACAATTTTCAGGGATGCTCACCATTATGTCTACTCTTGTAAATGATGCCAATGAGATGGTGGAATGACTACTCAAATGGAGGAACCTTAGCAATGGATTCAACCACTAGAACCCTTCAACATCTGGGGCATTGATTTCATGGGTCCCATCACACCCATGTCAAATGGAAAGGCATACATCATAGTTGTTGTTTACTATTGTACAAAATGGGAAAAAGCAATAGCCATCATCGAATGTACATCTTCTACTACTACTCAGTTTGTATAACAAAATGTTGTAAATAGGTTTAGTGTGTCATGTGAATTAATTTTTAATAATGGAACTCACTTTACAAGCACTAATTTTTGGAAGCTCATGCAATGCTTGGAGGTTGAACATAAACTCATACCACCCTATCACCCCCAAGCCAATGGTCAAGTTGAGTTTACCAATAGGGAAATCACAAGGATTCTAATAAGAACTGCTAGCAAATATAGGAAATATTTGAGCACAAAACTCAATGATACCCTTTGGGCCTACTACTCAACATGGAAACTTCCTATAAGCTATTCTCCCTATGAGCTTATGTACGAAAAATTACCAACACTTCCTATTCAATCCAAGCTTCATACACTTTCAATAGCTTGTGACCTTAACCTTAACTTGAGTTTAGCACCAAAAAAAATTCTAATGAATCTCAACCTATTAGATGAAAACCAATTGGTGGTCCTATCATCTAATGAGTTGCACAAGGCCTACAAAAAAAAGTGCCATGATCTGATATCAGAAAAGTCAAATTTTAACTGGAAGATAAGGTTCTCTACTAAAACCCCACACACATACCTCAATGAACTAAGTTCCAAACATTGTGGAAAGGACCTTACATCATTTACAAAACTTTTCCTTTTCAGACCATGATGATCTACAAACCTGAGAGCCCAAATAAGAAACAGCTAGTCAACATACAACAAATCAAACCTTTCCATGAGCATAAGCTAGCTAATACAACAAACACCTCATCAGATAGACAACCACGCTCCATATTTCAAATCTCTTCCTTTTAACTTATTTGTTAGGGAGATGGTCGCCCATGCTAATCATATCAGTGGCTCCTTAGTTTTTCAACTTTTTGTTTTACACATTCATTATTTTACATCTTCTTCTTTTCATGTTATTAATATTTTCTAATTTTTTTTACACCATTGTTAATACATTTGCTATTTCTTGAAAATTTTATACTTTCTTTAATATTTTCTTTTATTTTATTTTGGTGTGATTTTCTAACTTTTTCTTAATAAGTGCTAGGTACAATGGTAATGCATTGCTTGATGGCGGTATGTACTATTTTGTTATTTGATTTTTGATGTCTAGATTTTGGCTTTGAATTTTGTTACAAATGATTAGGACATAGTTTCTTTTTCATGGAACAAGTAGTGAGTCCACAACATCCACCCATCCACAAGCTCTATGGTTTTCTTTGTTTTAGAAATGTGTAGTCCCTTTTTCATTAACAAAACTTTAACAAATTTGTGACTTTGGAAATTTTTGAAATTGAAAAGGATTCAAAGGTTTGAACAAGGTGTGACTTTAAGGAATTTGATATTCTTTGTGCCTTTCTGTTTGCTTGGCTGCATGTGTGTTTTCATGGATTTCTTACCATTCCATGTCGACCAATAAAAGGAAGTTGGATAACTCCTTATGTGGTGTGGTTCTCATCAAAACAAAATAAAAAATCATGGGAATTCAAAGCACACCCCTTAGACAACATGACATATGTCTTTACATGGTGTGATTTCCATTTCAAAAAAAAACAATGGAAATTCAAAGCACATTCCTTGGACAAAATAAACGAGCTACAAGCATTGGTTATGGGACTAGAACGACATGTTACCCTTGCCTAAAGGTCCCCTCTAACTAAGGCCCTTCCTCACATCCTACCTCTCTTTTCTTCTTTAATAAGGAATGGTGGTTGTTTTGTGGGAGCACTCTTATGTCCCAGGGGAATGGACTGGTCTTAGAATGGTGATGTGAAGTCACTAAATATGGTTGGTTTTGGTCTAGACTAATGATGGATCTTATCAAGTCATTTAACCATAAAATCCACAAGGGACTTCATGTGACCTTAATCAGGAACTCCATTTCACTTTCTCTCATCAATCTATTCTTCTCATATCTCACCTCACTACCGATATCATGTTCTTGTTTGATGTCCTAGTTTGATGTGTCGAAATTCTTAGGTATTTTCTTCCAGGTTTTTGTACTTAACCTTTCATAACCATTAATCATCGATAGGGCCCATGGACTCTTTGGTTTGAATTTATGCAAGGCCATAAAAGGCCTATGCTTGCTTTAATGAGGGCCCACTTGCATATATTTTTGTTAGATTAGTTATGTTCTTTATCCGTAGACACTCTCATAATAAAATCCTTTTATTTACCTCATCAATGACATCCAATTGTGCACATCTTCACAACATTTTTCAGTGAAATTTCTTTTTTATTATTGTAAATTCTTACACCCTCTTCAAATATTTCCTTGTGTTGAACTTTTTCAAATTTAATTGACCACTTATCTATTTTACCCGATTTGTCAACTTTCCCACTAACACTACTAAAGAAATCAATCTACCATAATCACAACCTAACTAAGTGTAACTATTGACAACACAAGGCAATTAACAAGTATGTTAGACATTGCATACTAATTCACAATTTTGTTGTGATTGTAGTAGGAAGCATGGACTAGAAGCAAGACTATCTTCACCAAGGATGATGTAGCAATATCACATGACGTAGATCGTTCATGATTGTTGGATCTTCTCTCTCACTCTTTAGCTGCTAAGAGGCATTGGATGTCAATTTCATCTAGGGTCTTCACTTCTCTTATCATGAACACCCAATTTTGTAAAAGATTATAACTTCATACACTTGGGTACTCAAATTCTATTTGTTCAATTTGAGTCAGTTTGTATGTCAGTCAATAATCTCATACCTACCAAACATTTTGTAAGAAACTTGTTCCTCCTCTACTGCACTCGAGGACAAGTTTTCACTCAGTTGTGGGGGTATGATGAATCATGTTTTTCTATGATTTGATGTGGGTACCTAATGTTGAAGCCCAAGACATAATGTCAAATATCCAATACTGCTAGGTATATGCTAGCCTATAAATATAACACTTGGGCTCACAATTTAGAGATTAGTTTTTGTCATAGTTAGCGAAGCTTTTGTAGTTTTTTTTCTTCAAACTTAGAATATTTTCTGAGTGCCAATAATAGGAGTCTAAGTGTGTACGGATCTTTGTTTGAACACTAATGTACCTAAGTGCAACAGTGTGATGAGAATAAAAACAAACTCTTTTGACAATCCTTGCAACACTAAGAATAGATTAATGTTTTCTTTAATGCACTTTACTTTTATGCACTTTAATTAAGTAATTAATTTCTAGTTGTTAATGAACACAAGAAAGACCACTTTGAGCATACGTGTAGCACTTGGTAACCCAAGAACACTTAACATTTGGTAGCCTAGAAGTGCTATATGTGTTTAAGATGTGTCCAAGAAAGTGGGATGAGTACTTGTGTTAGGCCAGCTAGGTAGTAGATAAATTACATCATAAATTACTCTACCTTTAATTATTGTTGTAGGCAATTAAATTTATACAACCTAAAATGATAAAAATCATGTATCTCAATTACACTTAAACCATATCCTTAAGCTTCACAAGTGTAGTTGAGAAGACAACAAATGTTCTCAACACCCATTTCACTTCCTAGAAGAACTAGTGCACTTGAGAACTATAGGTCCATGGAATTTGACCAAATCATGTGTAAACGCCTTTGTGATTCGTATGGTTGGGCGTACGGGTACCTTACCGCTCATCACTTAGACATTAAAAAGTCTTGTATTTGCCCTTAAAAAGTGGAGATGCTATCTTCACAATGCTAAGATCTTTATTATCTATAAAGATAGCATCCTTGAATTCATTGCCAACAATCCTTTTGAAAGCCATCACTTAGCTCATTAAAAGACTTTCCTCATTGAGTTTGCTCTTTTTTTTCTATCCTAACATCCAATTAAAGTTCAAACTATAGTTGATCTTATATTTTCCTCTAAAACAAACAATGTTATTCATAGCTTACACATTGCTGCTAAGGATTTGGACATTGTCCTTTATTTCGATAAAGCACACACATCCTTCGAATCTAGTGTATATTTTTTCCTTACCCTTTCCACTAAATAATTTCTTTATTAATCTTTCAAGCTTGATTTCCCTTGCTCCAATAATAAAATTGAATACGAGGTCTCTTGCTAGCTTCACAAAATAAAATCAAAACTATTATTATTTATTGTGACTCTCAACTCATCATAAATCAAGTTAATGGTAACTATGATTGCAAGGCTCTTCCCTTAATTCGTTACCTACAAATGGCTAAGAAACTTATCTTTTCCTTTTCTACTCATACTTTGAGCCACATCCCATCTTCTAAAAACATGCTAGCCGATGTATTCAAACTTTTGTTATCCATGTTAATCCTTCTGCTATGTAAGATCAACTCATGTAATCCATTTTCTTGACATCTATTATGCAATCCATTTTCTTGAAATCTGTCATGCAATATCCTAATATATTACTATGGAAGATAACAATAAGCAATATACTAATCTTCTTCATTACCTTACTACTTGGGAAACCCCTAATTATCTCAGGCCTACTTAAAAGGATGTTTTTCATAAAAGTAGCTAACATTTCTAATTAGTGAATCCTAATATCCGTTGTCATATTTCTTCAATGGTTGTTCTTCTACATTGTCTTAGTCCTATAGATTCTAAATAGCCCTTAATCAAGTTCACTCAGGAGCTTGTGGCAAATACTTAGGTTCATTCCCCCAAGCTACTCACATCATTTCTTTGGGCTATTGGTGGTCAATCTTAGCCAAAGATTCTTATCATCTAGTCAAGACATGTGATACTTACCAATGGCATGGCTTTCTTATCTACATTCCTTTATAGGAACTTAACATATCTCAAATCACATGACCCTTTCAAAAATCGAATTTAGATCTTATTGGTGCTATTAGCCCTTCTTCATCTACTGGGTACCAATTTATTCTAATTGCTATAGAATACTTTACTAAGTGGGTAGAGGCTATTTTTTGTGTTTCACCAAGTCCCACTTCATTTCTCACTTCATCCTTAATCACATAATAACCTACTTTAGTGTGCATTTTTGAATTATAACTCACAATGGACCTCAATTCAAAAGTAAGGAGGTAGCTCATTTATATTCCATGCACTACATCATATAATCCTTTTCATCATCTTACCATCCTCATTCCAATGATCAAGTTAAGTCCACTAATTAAACTCTCATCCATTTTCTCCACACCATGGTCAGTAAAATCTAATGCACCTAGCACAGCTATCACATATCCTCTAGTTCTATTGTACTACTTTCTATACAGCTATTGGTCATACTTCATTCTTTTTAACCTATGGTTCTAATGTAATCTTACTAGTTAAGCTCCATATCCCATCTTTCTACATTGTTCTACATGATTGGTATTTAGATCAAGACAACAACAACATGTGATGCATTGAGTTAGATCTTCTTGAAAAGCATCAACAAGCTACCCTTCATCACTTAGATGAATATTAAGAAAATATTCAACATCACCACTTCAAACATGTTCAAGTCAAAGAAATTCATGAAGGTGATCTAGTTTTCTCCCATTTTCTGAACTCCACAGAAACAAAGTTCTCTTCTAACTAGAAGAGTCCTTTCCTAGTGGTTCAATCCTTATAGAATGATGCCAACATTCTTCTTAATCTGGAAGGACATCAATTTCTAGATCTTATCAACAGAAGCTATCTCATGTGCTACTACATATAGACAAGCTATAACATTGAATCTAATGACTATTCAAGATTGAATGAGTTTTCTCCCATCAATAATTTGCTTTTATCAAATTTCTTTACTATGACAAGATATATACTATATTGGGATAACAAGTTTGCTCTAAACACTGTTTTACTTGTATCATTTTACTACCCCATTTTCTATCTCATATTCTACTATTTTTCTATTGATTTTCTTCATATTTCTATATGCTATCTATCCCATTCTACTCTATGTAATCAACACAACTAGTAAGATTTTTGAATGACTAAATATCTTATTGCTTCATGTGAGGGTTTAATTGGGCATATTTTTAAATGGAACAAGGAAAGATTACTTCAATAGTATATATGACTTCCTTTTCGATGATACAATATGTATGATTTAGTCATGCCCCACTTCTACAACATAGCAAACTCCTCATGACAGGTGTATGGGTGATATCCCCTTTTCTCCCTCTACTTTTTTACTTTCTACTTTAATATACTACAACTTCTACTCGCATGTACACTATTTCTCTCTTCTTCCTCACATTCCCTTTCCTTATCTATTTTCCATTCCTCTCTATATTCAGCATTAGTAAGGTCAAATGAGTGTCTCTTCCCCAATGTAATGAAGGAGTGTTAAGATGTAAGAAGTGTGAAATTTGCATATGAGTAAGATAAGGAAGAGGTTGACTTTAGGAATTTAGTTGTATTTTGATTCTATGACACAACACCCCATGATTAGTTTATTGATGATGTCCCTAACATGCTTTCCCCCTATGCTTTATTTTCTCTCTTTCTTGATTTCTATTATCTTCCTTTTTTTCTCTATTTCTTTCTCTTTTCTTCCCTTGCTTTTTTACTCTCTACTTTCATATCCTACAACTTCTACTCTCATGTATGCTATTTCTCTCTTCCTCCTCTAATTCCCTCTCCTTATCTATTTTCCATTCCTCTCTATATTTAGCATTAGTAAGGTCGAATGAGTGTCTCTTCCTCAATGCAATGGAGTACTAAGATGTAAGAAGTATGAAATCTGCATATGAGTAAGATAAGGAAGAGGTTGACTCTAGGGATTTAGTTGTATTTTGATTCTATTACACAACACCCCATGATTAGTATATTGATGATGTCACTAAAATGCTTTCTCCCTATGCTTTATTGCTCTATCTTTCTCGCTTTTTGCTATCTTCCTTTCTTTCTCTATCCATTTCTCTTTTTTATGCTCTACATTGGTGAGGCCAAATGAGTGTTTTTCTTTACTCAAGTATAGGTGGGATTGAGATAATTAAATAGATAAGAAAGTGCTTTATTTACATTTTTCATGTATGTGCTTTCTAGGATCTAGTCATGCCCCACTTCTATGGCATAGCACTCCATCATAGGTGTATTAGCAATATTTCAGAATTTCTCCCCTGTTATTCCACTTTTTTTAATTCTCTTATAGGTACTTACCAACTCATGTCTTTTCTTAATGGATTCTTCTTCAGCTCTTTAGAAATATCCATCAAGAGGAAGTAAGGTTGTACCCACTTTGGCTTTTCTACATAAGGTAAAGTCCTAGGTACATTCTATAGCTTCTCAACATTAAAGCCATCTTTAGTAATCCAGATTCAACATTCTATATTAGATCTCATATTTGCAGCATATAAGCTCTTTGACATCTAGCATCAATCCTGCATGTAACATTTGATGTCAATTTTCACATCTACAAGTTTATTCATCTATTAAGAATTATCTAGAACCTTTTAGAAGATATTGTGGGCCCCAATGCATTATTTCTATATAATCTATGAGACATTTTCAACCTATAAATAGAAGCATACCTTGAAAAGAAAGAGATTGGCCTTTTAAAACGTTGATTATATTGTTGCTCATTTGGCATTTCCTTTTGCTTTTGGAGATTTCCTCAAGATCCCTAACTATCTCTATTACTCAGCGTAGTTAGCATTCTTTGCAATTGCTGATTTGAAAACCTCTTTTTGAGGATACTACCTCTCAAAATAATTACCCTTTTTTCTCTCTCCTCATTTCCTTGTTGATGCATTGTATATGCTACATGTTGTCCTCTTAACACATGATGAAATCGCTCAAATTAGATAAACATATCGATATGATCCTTCCCTTTGCTTCATCAGCTACTAAATCTACAAATGTTCTTGTTAGATCTACATCATGTGCATGTATTGGAGAAAGAACGGGGTAACATGACTCCTCATCAAACACCTCTAATCCCTAGTACATATCTCAAAACATCTTTTTGCAAGTTTTTGATCTCTTGTTTCTATTGTAATTAGGATTTTTCCTTTTTGGCTTTCTATCTTTGGTATGATCCAGATTTGCTATGGATCTAGTTTCTAGTTTTTTTTTTCACATTTTCCCTTGGTTTAATGCTCTAACAAATTAGGTCTATTTTCACTTCACATCTCGTTGCCAACTACTCTTATTAGACAACCACACACTATGTTTGTATCATATAGATCTACATGCAATCTCTACTTGTTTTTAACTGCCTATTCCATGCACATATTTTCTCTTTAGCTCTTAATTTGCTAACGTTTGGCAAAGATGTTCAGCTTAGATTGTCGAATTTTTTCCATGATTTAAAATTCTCTTTTCAATTTAAGGGAAATTATTCAAAAGAATAGTTTTCCTAGACCATTTAATAGCCATGAGATTTCCTGGCTCAATTTATGTTAGATTGTGTTGAATCTCATTATTACGATGATTCCTATTATAATAGTGAGCATTCAATAAATAAGGTAAATTCACCATGACTCATGGAGTAGTTGTGGTAAGCTACCATAACTTGTCATTTAATTGCAATATCCTCATAATTTTAATCATTTTTGTTTCCTATCTACCATGACTTGTGTTTTTATACCATGACTTATAGTAAAATAAAAATTTATTTTTCAGTCAAAAATTTTTAGATTTTCAAATTTCAAAAGAAGGTTAGACTATCAACAATTGTTTATAGTGATAACATTTTTTAATAAGCTCGTTGTCTAATCTTCTTTACATATGCCGAAACCCACTAAGTTGTCATTCCTATAACCTGTATAAAATAGGAGCCACTCCAAGTTTTCCTCTAATGTCTGTATTATCTAGTTTATGTCTTCTAGTAACATTCAACATCCATCTAAGCATTCACATTTCTGCAACATTGATTTTTTGTTCATACCTCTTTTGTACTGTGCAACATTCAGCACCATATAAGTTAGTATGATTGTTATCGTCTAAAATTTTCCCTTTAGTTTTATTGATATTCTTTTATGACACATAACACCACTAGCTTGTTTCCATTTTGACCATCCTACCTCAATTCTATGTCTTATATCCTTATGAATTTTACCAACTAATTAAAGGAGTGATTCTAGATAGTGAAATTGTTTGCAATAACGGACTTTTTGGCCTTGAATTATCACTTCTCTTTCAATATTGTTTATGCTATTATTGAAATTGCATTCTATATATTTTATTTTACTTCTACTGATCTTTAAATATTTTGATTTTAAAGCATGTCTCTACTTTTCTATTTTAAAAGCAATATTTTCTCGAGTTGTATCCACCAACATAATGTCATATACAAATAGCATATATCAAGAAATTTCATCTTGTATTTTCTTTGTTGATTTATCCATAATAATTTATCTTGTATTTCCTCTGTACTTTCACTTTTAATTCATCCAATAAATATATCTTTTTTACTCTTTCAATGGCCTTTCAATTTTTAATAGTAAGACTTGTTCCCCAAACTGTGCATATATCTAACACAATAAGATAAATGATTATTGAAATATTTATTTTCTAACCTTTCAAACCCAAACTCCTAATGTCTTACATTTGTTTTGAATTACCAAAAGAGATTTTATTCATCCTAATATTCTATCCTTAATTCTTTTATTCTATCTATAATTATGCATATATTGAAAACCCAAGTATCTAAAAAATCTACATTTTTTTCTAAACTTTGCAGCATATTAGATATACCTTTAAGAAGTAGATATCAAAGTAGCATCATCTACATAAAGAAGTAGGATAACTTCTTTAGAACCTATTTTTACAACATGTATATATTCTCTGTTGCACATCCAATTCTGCAACTCATCAACAAAGAGACCAAACAAAGTTGGGAAAAAAAGACAGCCTTACTATGCCCTAATTTTTCTTTAATCTAAAACTATTTATTATATTTTTAAAAAAGCTAGTTGTTTTTAATGTTTAACTTAACCTTTACCCACTATCTCTCAATTAGTCCTTAAGTGTAATGTTATTTATTTTCTTTAATCCATGGGAAAATTGATCACAACCAAATTGCAACAGATGATGAATCTAGTATGCAATAATATGCAAGTTAATTGATTTTATACTCTAATCTTTGTTTGAGAAAAAAATAAAAATAATTATTGAATCTTTAAAAGATAATCTTTAAGCAATGTCCAAGTGTGTGCGCAGAAACTTTTTTATATTTGAAAATATGACGCTATTTTCAGATGTTCCTAGATAGAAATGATATCCTTCTCGGCTATCACTGGTTATCGCTCAAGCACTCATAAAATTGATTGCTCTCGAAACAATTTCGAGCATATTGTTGGAGATCACAAGTGGCAATAAAAATCGATATTTGTAGTACTAAATCAAATTCAAATATATCGCGTACAACTGCTAGGTCGATATAGAGAGATACCGTTGTTTTCTTTGCCAGTTAGTCCTGCTCGAGGTGACGTCAAAAGAGCTGAAAAAATGATTTCATACGATGTCATTCCAAGTGAGTTCTCAGATTTTTCTCCTAAATATTGCATGTATCTAATTGCAAATGATCTGCGAATGATAGATCTAATTATAATTTTGAGAAAATGAGTGTGATTCATGAGATCTAAGCTAAAAGATGCATGAGCAACATGTTCTCAACTAAAGAAACATAAATTGCAATTGTAACCTAAAATTCACAATCAATCTACATCAAAGATAATTATCACCATTATTTTGCTACCCCTTTTGATTCTTGGTTAATTTGTAGAGTCTATTTTTATTTTCTATGAAAATTTAATATCTATTCAATAAATCTTTAAAAGTTATAAAACTTTAATTTCATTTTATTCCATTTTATTGATATCTTATACAATTTTAAAAAATAAGTAAATTTCAAGTTATTATGATGTTTAATATGATAAAAGTATTAAACATGTTATTTCTTTATTTTCTTTTCCAATCTCTCTATTCTTTTTACTCTACCATCAAACGCCTATCCAACTCACTTGTATGTGAAAATAGTTTCCAACCATACTTTTCACATCATGACCTTGCTAATGCATAAGTAACCAAATGGTCCATTCCCAAAGGTTAAATGCTCTTTTTCACCTTTTAGTTCCATATTTTTTAACTGTGATTAAGCAACTTAGCAAGAAAGAAATAGATTTAAACATCAATTAAAACTAGATGGTAGAAATGTACATATTGGAAGTTTGAGAACATCATTGAAAACATATGTGGTCTTCTTTGTCACCTAAAAAGCATATTGATAGGAGCTTAGTTTGTTCAAAGCAAAGCCAAAGCAACAGCAGAAACAACATATTAAATTTGCCTCTACTACTAATAATAAGGTATGACATTGCATGCAACACCTTTTTCCATAGGGCAACAACATAGGTCAGGGTATCCAATGATTTACTTCATTATTCACCCTTGAAAGTACAATTAAACTACAAATATGTACATGCATTATTTTAGTCCTTTAGCTTTAAGGAACTAGCTTTTTGATCATAGATGTTGGAACTTGAAACATTAATTTTAACAATATTTATCACTAAAATATATACTTAAATTAGAACTTCATATTTTAGCATTGTCTACTAGAATCAAACTCATGACTTAGAGCTTCCAAATCTAGAATCTACCACTAAATTATTACCTTATTGTTAATTATTAATTATTATTATTATTCTATATAATGACATGATTTAACATAATTTAAATAGTACTCACTATTTGGCAACATTGATGGTAGCACAACAAGGGAGTGTTCGGACTTAGAAGCAAGTTTGGCATTTCAAATAAAACCTCAATGTCAAAAGATTTTAATTGAAGTGCAGAATTTATGTTAGAGCTTCAAGATACTACTTTCACTCTATAGCATTTTAATCCTTTTACTGTTCTTTGCTAAAAACTACAATAAAACATGTGATACAACTTCACTAAGTGAAATTTAATTTTTAATACTAAAAGAGAATAAATCTAAATCAATTAAGGCTAAACCAAGTTTTCTCTTGGTGAAGTAATTTAAAAATTCAAATTCTTTCTAAAAACAAAAAACTAAGTTTTCCTTTAAAGTAGTTCCAAATTTCTAACTCTTTAATTCATGGCTTCTCTAAAATAAGATATGTCATTACACTATTGATGAGTCTCGATATTGGACCCTTGATATCAAACCCGCGATATCAGGCCCTCAATATCAGATACGTGATATCGGAGTTGCCAAAGCAATATCGGACATGTGATATCGAAACTTGTCTCATCGCCTATAAATAGGAGACAGGAGCACTTGGTTTTGCAATTAGTTTCTTAGTCCCTTAGCCGAACCCTTGCAATTTTCCCTTTCCAAAGTTAAAATTATTTCTATGTCTACAATAGGAGTCATAAAGTGAACGGATCTTTATTCAAGCATTGTGTACCTGAGCACACTTTGTGTCCGGAAATAAAGACAAACTTTTTGATAAACCTTGAAACACTTAGAATAGCTTAATTATTTCATTTAAATGTTATTTACTGTTATTTGCTACTCTCATTAGTTAATTAATGTTATTTTTATTAAATTGTTAATTATCAACAAATTAACATACTCAGTATGACCACTTCAAGCATACTTTGGTAACTCAATAACAACTAGCATTTGGTAATCCCAATAGTGGTACACTGATTCAAGATGTGTTCGACAAGTGGGAACGAATGCTGGTGGTAGGACACTGGTTAGAGCCTAGTTGATTAGTAAAATCAAATTAGTTGTTCACTTATTTCATTTCTCCATTTTAAGCACTAGAAACATAAAACATAAAAAGCATAAAAATCATATACCTCAAGTTTACTTAACCATGCAATTGTGCCTTACAAGTAAGCTTGGGAAGACAACGATCACATAACCCATCTTTGTTCTGTGTAAATGCATAAGCACCTAATCCTTGGAGTTCGACCAAATCATGGGTGAATGCTCATATTCGTATGGTTGGGCATAGGGTACCTCACCGCACATCAACTATGCAGTAACTTGGAAATTATAATTATTCTACAAGTCTCTAACTATCTAATTGAATACATTGATGATGTTGCAACTACTATATTCTCTTAAATCTCTTTAGAATTTAGTCATGACATGCATAAAAATTAATAACCCTAAATTGGTAACTATCTAATTCTCACTAATGAAAGAAACGTGTTAGTTACATCCCCACATGTATATAAAAACAAGAGTGGTGCATAAAAAATTTATGTGCATAAACTTAATGCACTTCCTACGAATTTGAGAATATTTTCTACATAAATAACTAAAAGACACACAAAAAGGCATCAAATTCCAAGCCTACCTAAAGCACTATAAGTGCACCCCAAGATCTTCAACATCCTGCCTACCAAGACAATGAGCTAACCACTTAAGCTAACAAGGTAAATGTAACTGTCCCACCATAATTCTACTCCATCATTGATACACCTTTAGAATTTAAGATAAACATTAAACCCACAAACTTACTAGCTAAATCATTTTGGAGTTAAAACTTATGAAAAAGAATATTCTAAAAATTTTGAGTTGTATGGTTTTAGTAGAATCAAGGTAGCAAGTGTTAGATCTTACAAACAATGAAGACCATAGAAAGGATTATCTTGTATTTTTCGAAAAAAAGGCTTCAAAAGGTAATTAAGGTGGAAAAGATTGATAAGTATAAATAAGCTATTTGGTTAAAGATTATTCAAAGAAAATAGCCTATATTCTTTGCTTTCTGTTATTTTTATCCATGAAATACAACATATTATGCAAAACAAGATTTATCCAAAAAAAAAAGAGACCCCATTTCAATATTTTGGGCAAGATATAACAGAATTAAAATTCAAAAGTAAAGCTTATATATGGGTGACTTTAATGCAAAGATTGTTTCTAAGCATATGGATATTTTAGATTTATCAAAAAATCAAGGATAGTTAGAGATCCAAAATTATAGTCAAATTAGAAATGGATAGGAAAGAACATTAGAGGATACTAAAACAAATCAAACAAGAACACACATGTTATAGTGGGGACAAGGCATTGATTTTATTATTTTAAATAGGATTCAAAAATGTCTATCATGCTCAAGATTTACTTTTGAAAACAAAGGGAAGATGTTCATGTATTGATTTACTACTAACCACCCCTCACAATGTAATAGGAATCATTGACTTCCAAGTTGGTAGTAGATTAATAAATTTTTCACACTATTTTCTATAGTTTTTCATTAAAAGAATAAATTCTACCTATAAGTAATGCTAAAAAATAAGAAGATGTATTACAATAATAAACACAGAATCTTTTCAACAAGAGGTATAAAATTAGTTGAAAATAAAATTGTTTAAAGATTTCTTAAAAGACATATTGCTAAAAACTGCAAAATAAATGTTATTATGAGATAAAAGTTTAAGGGTAAAAAGAAGTGGTTTGATGAAGAATGTTTGTAAGCAAGGTTAGATAACAAAAATTTATGTAATAAAAAAGATTTGAATAAGGACTACATGAAATTGCTTTGAAAGAAAAAAAGAAAAATGCCTAAAAGAGCACCAAGACAATATAGTACAAATAATAAAGAAGATCCATGAAATCTCTAGAAACTTTTTACCTTATATGGTAAATTATTAAAATGTGATGGAGAGTTAGTCTGGAGAGACTTAGAAAATGCTTAATGAAGGACTTCAAAGTGGTTTCACTAGACAATGGATGATTAGTAGAGCTATTATGTTTTTTAAAAAAGTAAATAAATAAGATTTATATAATTGAAAATTGATCATGATTAGTCACTTGTATGCAAAATTCTTAAGTATTATTTTAAAGACAAATAGGTATCTTAGTCAAAAGAAAATAATTTACATATCATTTCACAAGTAAGATTTAAAAGAAAAGCATTCTACACTAGATAATCTTATTCTCAAATATTGCATTGAACAAGCAAAGGGTAAACAAAGTAAAACATTTATTTGTTTTTTGGATTTCGCTAAAACATTTGACTCTATTGTAAGAGAATGGAGATAACTTATTAAACCTAAAGTTGACCACTAAGAGCAAATTCAAAAATGATGTTAAAAGTAATGTTGCATCAATTAAAAAAAATTTATGAATGTATAAAAATGAAATCGAATGTTGATAAAATAAAAGTGTTAATTTGTAGAACTAATAATAGAGATTACACTTTCTAGTTAAATGAAAAAAGACTTGAAATTGTATATACATATAGACATTTGGGAGTAGAATACTCTCAAAATTATAAGTATTGTATATCATAGCAAATTGCAAATGGCTGGAAAACTTTTTATAAAATGAAGAACAAATGTAGTAATCACTTATTTGAATTTAGACAATTCAAAAATATCTTTCTCAAACAACTTTACAAACTATAGTGCTTTATGGATGTGTGGTGTAGGACCTAGTTCAAGAATCAAAGAAAAAAATTTAAAAACTTCAAAAAATAGTTCTTGTTGGATGAATTCAATGTAAAAATTCAATTCTTAACATTCAACTAGAGTAATAAAAATAGCAATCATGTTTCCTACAAGTGGAATACTAAATTTAGAACAAGTTTGGAGACTTGTGACACAAAGTTTTAGAAAGATGGTAAAATAAGACACAAATAGAAAATAAAAATATCAAATTTACCAACAAAATATTAAAGGTGATAGACATTATAAAATAAAATATTTACATGCAACAATTCCAATATCCATGAGGACGCTCCCAGAGTAAGAATGAGATCACACCATGTTGGAGTTGAAACTCAAAGATGAAGGGACATGAAAACAAAATATATCAATAATGTTTACTACAAGAGCAAGATGAGCAATATGTATTTTTAGAATGTTGCTAAAGATTTCTTTAGAATAAAATGGTAAAATCTCTATACTAGTCTTTGTATGAGCTATTAAAGTTGCCCATGTTAGTGTTAGTTCTAGGAAATTACAGTGAATACATGTTCAAGTGTCATGAATGTTGGACACATCTACTATACCCAAGATTTATTGCTACCAATGTATTTTACATAAGTTCATTTGCTTGACAAATCCTCTGTATCTACACAATCAATACAATTTACTTTAAAAATTATTATTTGAAGTGATGGTAAAAATACCACTTGAATGAATGATATCATTCATCCATAACCTTCCAACAAGCAAGTGCCAATTACTAATAATGCTTCATTTTTGTGAACATTCTGCAGATAGGGTCATTATCCCCCGACGCACTGTTAATGTTCTGCGGACAAGATTCTTAACTGAGCATGTGAAGGACCACAAATAAGCATTGAACATTCCATCGACAAAGGCTTACTAGGTTTCCAGAGGGTTTAAAGGAATCCAAAATAATTAAAGCAGCATCTGAAGATTTGAGCTCCAAATGTAGTGTTACGATGAGAAAGCCACAGGGGACTTTCGGATCGGCTCGGAATCCCTGTTACGAGTCACTTCTGCCAGAATACTCAAGATTAAGCTTTGTCGATTTACTATTCTCTTGCGAAATCCGAAAAAAAAAAGGTTTTAATTAAAACTTCAAGTACAAAACAATTCGCAGGACCACATAACTAAAACAGAAACATATGAAAATGAAGTTACAATCACCAAGCGGAATTTTATGCGAGATCATGCCGATCATCCGCAACCTTGGTTCTTAAATCCCTGTAAAATGCCACAAACAAGCCTAAACGAAACGCCTGGAGCTCTGCAAAGGGCTCTCAGAACCAATGATTTTGATGCAGAATAGGGAGGATATCGGAGTGGCAGGTCCAGCTTTGTGCTTCTGTCTAAAACTGCCTTGTGATGACTAAATGCATCAAATGAAAATTTCCCATGATAACTTCCCATTCCACTTTCTCCTACTCCACCAAATGGTAAATTTTCCACGCAAAACTACAAATTCCAAACACCCGGAAAACCAATGTTTCAAAAATCTCAACATATCAGTTGTTAAACTGACTTGCAAGTTACCATGAATGTCAGTAAAAAGCCTACTTACTTGCGTTACAGTGTCATTAAATGTGATAGCTCCTGCAGCTACCGATTTCAACACAGTTTTTTTCACCAACTTCTTGTTGCTGAAAACATAGACAGCCAAGGGCTTTGGTCGACTATTCACAAAATCTATTGCTTCCTCCATGGAATTCACCTGTATTGTAGTATATTGCAACATTTTGAGAAAGCTTTTGTCATTGTAATACCTACCAGAAGAAAATTTTTTAAGAGAGAACTTTTTCGTGAAAAGAAAACAATGTAGACCTTGATGATGACTAAAATGGGCCCAAATATCTCTTCCTCCATGATTGAAGACTGAAGAGGAGGGTTCACAACCAATGTAGGATCCATAAATCTTAAAAAAAATAAATGGATGTAATTAAATACATTTCGGTTCAAAAAATAACGGTAAGGAAATTGGCAAATATGTTTTCAGGTGATGAATTTTTGAATGAGGCTGCACTTACAATTCATCCTGATCAGATTTACCACCACAGACAATTCTCTCGGTAACACCAGGCTCCTTTAGTAAATCTTGAAGCCTTGACAAGTTGGTGTGGTTCACAATTTTTGATAAATCTTTGGACTTCCTAGGTTCTTTCCCATAAAAGTTTTCTATGGTCTTCTTCAACAACGTAACCTGAATGTTTCAAGTCATTAAATTTGAACACCAAAACATGAATGTCTCGTTCATCAAGTTCACATAGGGAAAAAACACGTTGGAAAATCATAAAACTAATAGACCATTTAAAAGTCAGATTTCAAGAAAACTGCAAATTCAGCATGTCATAAAAGAATTTACGAATCCTAAATAGTAAACATTTTGTATCTAAGTACCATGAAACTGGCAGTGAAAACCCTACATTAAGAAAGGATTTTATTTACTTTACGACTTTTAAAAGTTTGATAGTAAATATAAATTGGAAAAGTCTGGGCCAAATCAAAATACAGGCAAGGTATTCTGAAACGTATCCTGATCTTACAGGTAACTCGAGGACTCGTTCCCCGCGCCGAGCCCTGGCCAACTATTATATAGATTTGCGTTTGCTGTCCGATTAATAACTCAATGCTCTCAGAGGATATATCGATTAAGCTGAATCTTGAACTACTCTTAGGAAGATTCCGGCGAAGAAACCTATCCATTTTATGCTTACTCCGCAGACCCTAACCATGGATAAACGGCTTGTTTCTGGGCTGGGATAACTCTCGAAAATCTTTCACAGGTTACTAATAAAAAGGCATGATATGTATCTGGTAGTTAACAACTATGTTAAAGAGATGTTGGCAAAAAATTTACTGAAATACCCAGTTCATTAAAGAAAATCCTAGGCCTAACAAATAGAACCAAGAGGGCTTTTCTTCATAACCATTACAGTTATGAATGCCTCTAAAAAATGGCAGAAAGTCAAAATGAATCTTCAAGCGTACGACATTCTAGATATAACCATGGCCATCTTTGAACTCAGTAGAATAAATAACTGACAAAGGTATCATTGCAAAAATTAATAGAAATGAACAGTAAAAGCGTGATAAATTTTTTTCGTTTCTGACCATGAATAACAGATGCGAATTCCAAGCTAACACATTCCACTTTTAGATACTTACCATATACGTGATTCAAATGAAGTAGCTTACATGGTTATTAGGAAACAATCATTTAATGCTTGCTCAAATGCTAATATATGAAAATGAAAACTTGATTGCAACAGAAGCAATTAAAACATGGTAGAAATTCACATTACCAATAATTCTGCAACCGAATCTTGTACTAAGACATAATCAACACATATACATGCTTGACCATTGTTAATTCCCCATTTCCCATGGACAATTCGCCTGACAGTCACCTAGAAAAACACTTTGAAACACTTGGTTAAACTAAAACCATCATGTGACTGAGCTACAGGTATACTCTCCAACTAAAATAAGTGTTGATCATAAACAAGCTTAAAATATTCCTATTACGTTGACACAGTTACAAAAACATTGGCAATATGGTGTTCAGAAATCCTCAGTAAGTGACTTAATAAAACCAACCTCAAGATCAACAGTAGAATCAACAATGGCCGGGCACTTGCCTCCCAATTCAAGAGTCACAGGGCACAACTGTCTTGCTGCAGCTCTCATCACTTTCTTTCCAATCTTTGAACTACCTGCGATAAAATACTAGCATTTATTGTGTGTACATTATAAAAATATTCATCTTGGACTGGGACCAAAACTTTGAGTGAACAAAAGGGGTAGAAGATTCTTGAATTATTCTCTTCATGCAAGATTCCTTTTTATGTGCATGTTTTGATGTGCTTCCTTGGCAGGTAACAGACTAATAATTAGTTTTCAAAAGCCAAATTAGTATAGAAAAACCATCATGGTAGCAAAGCTCGAGATAAAGGAACCTCATACCTGTAAATAATATTTTATCCCACTTGAACTCCAAAAGGGCCGAAGAAACACTTGCATCCCCAAGAACCACTTTGATTGCAGAAGAATCCATGTAGATAGGAATGAGATTTAACAAAAGACCTGCTGTGGCAGGGGCTACCTCTGATGGCTTCAAAACCACTGCATTTCCAGCAGAAATGGCCCCTATGAGGGGATCCATGATAAGCACTGCTTTGCCAGTTGCATACAGAATTAAAGATCAATAAGCAGTTTTCACAAGTGCACTAAAATTCTATTTATAAAAACGTAAACGGTTTCGTAATGGTTACTCACAGAATGGAAAATTCCATGCACCAATTATGAGAACAAGCCCCAGCGGATCAGGAACAATGGAAGGCCATGAAGGGAAAGCAAGCAAGTTGGCACCTACCTGGACGCCAAGAAGCAGGTACAATGATCAAACACATGGTAATTCAGGAGTTTTAAAACAAACCCAGTTCAGAACCAGAGAACTTTAGACTATGCCATCAAAATATGTGCACTCAATTCATAGTTTTTGGTAAAAATCAATCCAACAGGTTAGCCATGGGTACACGATGAGCAGAAATTCATCCTTTACACCAAAAACACACAACCCCAATACAGAAGCTCTATACCAATTCAAAATAAAACGTAAGATTCCACATTCATGACTCATGAATAAGAAAACTTAAGATAAAAAAAGATAAGATAAAAATGTATGCATCAATCAATGCACCTTGATGGGGGACGCCCATTTCTTCAACTTCTTCCTAGCAATTCTACAAGACCTCTCCACAATACTTATCTGCAAAAAAATTACCCAAAAAATCTGTTAGCCAAGCAGAGAAACAAGCAAAAAAATCATGATTAGGTATGAATTAATATGGGCACCTCCGTCAAGTAGGATTGAAATGCAGACTTGCCCATATCTTGGAACAAGGCATCTTCTATGACAGATCGCTCCTGCTTCAACATGAGCAGTATTTTATCCATCTGATGTCGCCTCCATTGAAGGGGCCTTGTGATTCTTGCTCTAAAACTCATCCTGGCTTCTTCCACCACCGTCTCCATCCCAGATCCTCTGCAGCTGACCACTGCTGGTGACAATACAACAAACTGAAGTAAAAATAGGCTAAGCAGTGCATTGAAAGGTGAGATATCTTAAATATAGGCAGTGACAGTCCGTGTCACAGCAGGTTGGGGGAATAATGAACTCATGAGGAATCAGTTGCGCTTCATTACTATGAACTGTACGCAATGCATCCGATTCCTTGACTCCTCTCTTCGGGCTCAGCTTTTGAGATCCAAACGGTCTGTGCACTTAAACTTCTTCCATTATTGTACTTGGTCTACGAAACAAAGTTTCAAAATTAATGATCTACGTGCTGAAAGCCAAGGGCCTGAGAAGGAAAATGCGACTTTGTCAACTGCGGTCCTCCCGGAAGTCCAAAAAGTGTCAGAGCTTTATTAAATGACATACTTGTACACCCTTCCTACGAGGGAATAGAGTCATCCAGTGGGCATTTAAGCATTGTGAACACGGTAAATTTACAGTAAATTCTCACCAAATACAAAGGTAACGAAAACTGACTTCTCATTTAGTAAATCTCACTAATACGAACTTAGCTATAAAATGCATAAATACCATCATCTTCAAGCTGCGCCCCAATTTCAGTTTCTGCATATGATAACCTTTTACTATTCCAATCGTCTAGTGATACGATTATCGAGAGTCATCGAGTGGAGCATTTAAACAATTTGAGCACGGTAAATTTACAGTAACATCACAGCAAATACAAAGGTTACCAAAAACTGACCGCTCAAATTGTGAGTTATGAATGTTCAGTAAATGTCACTAATACGAAATACAAATAAAATGCATAAATACCATGATCCTTAAGCTGGGCCACAATTTCAGTTTTTACATATAATAATAACTTTTTTATATTCCACTAATTTATTGGTACAATTATCAATGGTAATATACTATTACCTTAATTTTTTATATCCCAATAGTTTATTGCCAATGATAATACTATTAACTTAGTTATATATTTATAATTTGGCTAAGATTATTTTTAGATATTTTTTTTTATAAAAAAAAAGATGTATACTCTTATCACACCTTGTATAGTTTATTTTTCTAATGAATCTTAGTAAAATATACTTAGGAAAGTTACCAAAATACACCCAGTAAAATTACCAAGGTATCAAGAATGATGATTTATAAAACTAAAGCATACCTTGAAACTGTGTAAAAGAGTAGTAAAATTATTTAATATGTCCTATGTATGCCAATTCAAGATCATATATTTTATTTCCGCATTACATGCCAATTCAAGATCATATATTTTATTTCTGCATTACATGCCAATTCAAGACCATATAAATTATTATTTCAGACATTTATTCCATCCGTAGACCCGGACAGGGAAATTCGTGATCAAGTGAAACTGAAATTCTATCCCGTGGATCTATTGATCTATTGAAGAACCAAATAACATATTGAATAACGAAATAACATGTACATTCATTATTGGGTAACGGAGTATCCTGTGCGTTCATTGACGATAGAAGAAAGTACATCAAAACGTTATTTAAATCACCAAAACGTTATTATTACACCACCATTACTGCAAGTTTCATATCATTGTATTTCAGTGTGTCAAATTAAGCGGAATGATCATTATCGTATATGAGCTCAAAACTGTTCTTACCCTCTTGGTATTTCAATACGTTCCGCACTTTCTCTGAAGTTGCCGAAACTCGAAATGCCTGGAAAACACTGAAAAATACATCTGTTCCAATTTTCTGAAATGAAAAGCTTTTCTTTCAAAAATCCCTTCACGCGCCAACAGAACAGCTTAACAATGCCATGCCATTGAACGTGGTCGGTACGAACGATTGCTCGCATCAATTCATTAATTTTCATTAATTTTCGTATGTATTTCGAAAATATGAAGTTCAAAGCATGTATCAATTCAGTTATGTTGATCGTCCAATAAAAATTTAAATATATTAATTTTTTTAAAAAAATAAAATATCATATATCATAAAAATACATTGTAAAATATAGAACAAGTNATTTTTTTTTAAAAAAAATATCATATATCATAAAAATACATTGTAAAATATAGAACAAGTACAATGTAAATCCAAAATACTGTTAATGCTTAAAAATTGCACAGACAATTGCAATATCACCATTAAACTGAAGCAAGAAAATTTGCAAAGGTATGGAGGGCATTAAATCCATTTCCTTAAACATATAATTTCTGCAACAACCAAAATGACAGCAATAAAATGAAACCCTTTTGTTACTCAATCCAATATTTCTAAAAATGAAATTAAGCGTCAAGCCTCAACCAAATTTATAACAAATCAGGTCTGCTAATACTTTTGTTCAACCACTACTTGTTAGTACCACCCTAGGGACCACCTGTGAGTAGTGCCAAGCCTCAACCAAATTTATAACAAATCAGGTCTGCTAATACTTTTGTTCAACCACTACTTGTTAGTACCACCCTAGGGACTACCTGTGAGTAGTGCCATATGGCCACGTTGAAGATGACTACATTATAAGAAGACACAACTTAACTANCCATACGGCCACGTTGAAGATGACTGCATTATAAGAAGACAACTTAACTAAACTAGGCACAGCCCAGTAACTCACCTCACCTACAATGATCCAAAACCTTTCACCTACAATGATCCAAAACCTTTCTGGCAAATCGGCACTAGTCATGATGAAGGGGAAAGTAAAAACAGAGCACCATGAGGTTGCATATGGCCATTGGCCATGTGCTGGTGGGATTCGTTGCTTTATAAGCAAACAGATTTTTAAAAATGTTGAACAAGCATCCATCCGTCATCATGTTCATGACTCATGACCCATGATGATGACCCTGTTTTATTTTTTTCTTTTTTCAGCAGAGATAGGAGAAAAAGAGCAAAAACCAGCAATGAACAATAAACACGCGTGAATGTGAGTCATGGCGGAACGTATGACGCTCCCAAAGGCAGGCGAATCCATGCAAATGCAAATTTTTCCTCGCACGCCCCGTCCAAAACTTGATTTCCGTATGACCCATACTTGCCCGTTCGGCCTTCGGTTACCATAGTAGCCCTTTCGTGATTCCGTGTGTTTGTTTATTCATTCGTACTCCCTTGTTTTCTGTGGTCCGTCTCATGCCGATGCCATGAATCTTGATTGCTTGCTTGCCATTTAACAATGAAATGAAATTTTTGGTATGATTCAGAACAGGAGAAGATACTTAAGATTTTAATGCAAAATGCAGACATTCCAAGAACTAAAAAGGCAAGAATAATACGAGGAATACGTACCCATTGCGAATTTAATGTGCTTCTGTACTCGCTCCCGAATTCGACGCGAACAGTTCATCCCGAATTCGACGCGAACAGTTCATCAAAATTTATCCGTAATCGCAAATCTCAGGCGCATAGGTTTAAACTATACAAACAAATAAAAATTTGCCAGGAGGAATGCCCCCTAAAGTCAATTATGGTGTGTTTCGCTGTATACATAATACAATATGATTCGAGGGTGGTGATGAAAACCTCGACATCTGGGAAAATGGGCAATCTAGATTAGACTACTTTCCTATTCTCAAGTCAATTTACAATGATCCCGGATGGGATGAGTTCTTTTGCAGAACTGTGTAACACAAGATATTTAAATAAAGTACATTAAATGAGATCCAGTATGTTCACAGTTCTTAGCATTACAACTATACAGAGAACACAACAATGTCAGAGTATACCACCGCCAACGCAACCTGCACACTACCTAATCCTGTTAGTTCAAATTAACAAAGAAAAAGAATTTACGCATAATACTTCTTGTCAGCCATAGCTTAAAAAACGCAGCAATTAACAGACAACAAACAAGGAAAAGATGCTATCCGAATATACATCCACGAGAGCTTAAAACAGATCTCTAAATGGGTTTACCCAAATTAAAATCTGGCAATTTAGTTTAAGGAATACTATCAAACACATAAGAGTAACCATTTTTATTTTTCATAAATATTTTTTGACCTGTTCAATAAAAATTAACTGCGTTAACGATATGCTATCGATCCCCTCGGACTTTTGTATAAGAATAAGACCAATTTTCACACCCAACAATAACAAACAGGTTCTGGTAAAGCATTATGAAGAGTGGTCGTAGGTTTAGAACCAATGCTATTTAATTAATAAAACCTTATTTGGAATGATAGCATGTCTAATCAGAAATCTTCCAAGAGAATTTCAACTTTGCTTAAGTGTTTTCCCACTTAAGATGAATATGCCGTTCCCCCAAGCTGATATACCTTCACATGTAACAAAATTTCATAAAGTGCTGTTGAGGCCAACCTCGCCCATGCTAAGCACAGGGCCATGATTGATAACTATATATCTTAGGGTGTCCCTAAATTATGTTCCAACCTGCCATAAATTAAAATTTCCAAATCAAGAGTCATATCACTCAGTTAATACCTCATTGTTAAAAACCAAAGTTGAAAAGATTTGCTGTAAAATAATTCTAATGCTCTTCTACTGTCAAAAGTGAAATAATTTTACCTTGACAATCATAAAATAAATAAATAAAAAGAGTTTTGGCATGATTCTGAAGATGTGTACGAAGAGGAAGAGGATGAGCATGATGATTCGGATTCTGGATCATCTTCAATCTGAGTATTGAATTTTCAAGGTTTGTTTTTTTTTTTTTAAGCTTCTCCTCCTTATCTAGTTTCCTACTTTTGTTTCTCTCCCCTTATTTCCAAAGAATATGCAAGGTTTCAATTCTCCAAATCAATTTATATGTTCATTGTTTTTAATTTTTCTTTTTTGGGAACACAATCTTTATATAAATTTAATACATGGGATATGCATTGAATTTTTATTGAAAAGTTTATTTATACATCCACACTAAGATTAATTTTTATTCGTGGGTTTTGCTTTTTGTTGTTCTTTTTATTAACCTGAATATATTTTAATTTTCATCTTCCTTATTCTGCAGATGTTCCACTATTACAAGATCTTTCTGTTAATAGTTTTCTTTGGAAGTTTTTAATAATTTGGAACTTGTTTCCCTTTGCTGAAGGCTGTGATTTGATTCAAATAATTGTTTTTGGAAAGCAATATTTATATGGCTACATAAGCTTAGAAATATTTCTGTTTGGAATGGCCATGATCAGCATATAATACATGACCATAAAGTTGATGTTTGGTAAATAAATACGTAAATCATGATGGGGACAATAATCAAAATTTTGTTGCTTAAGAGCATTGGATATGTATGAATCTTGGATATATCCACGTTGCATTTTGAAAAATTTTAAGAGACAATATATTAATATTTACACGCACGTTTTACTTTTGCTTGAGTTTCATTTTATTTTGCATGTAAAAATAATAACATTGCTACAGGATTTTCGTAGTTTGATTATAGGTAATTTCCTGGCTGGAGCTCTAAACTAGTATTTCAGGTGCTGCCTAACTAAACAAAAACAACTCAAGTAATATGACAAAACCACAAAACCACAAGCGATCATGGGCATTCATAGTGCCATGGGTGGTGGTCATTAATGGCCACAATTGCGGCCATTAGTGGTAGACGTTTTGGAAGTTTTGGTGGTAATGGCCCATGATGGCGGTAGAACTTGGGTTTTATTTCACAAGTGATGGCAGTTTCTATAGTCATTACATGAAACATGGGCATCATTATGGATGGCTGCAGCGGCTATAAAACTAGGGGAGGGGATCTCCAAAGAAAACATCAAATCCTAGGGAGGGCTCTGGCTATTAGTCTTAAGGAGGCAATTCCTTTTCAAAGGCATCCACAACATTGTCCAAAACGATGTGGCATATAGGGTATTTGTGACAACTTTCAAAACCAAAGCAACCCAATGGTTTCTAATGCTCCCTAATGCCTTCATTAACTCATGGCAGGAGTTCAAAAATAAGTTTTTGACTCAGTTTGATAAATTCACAAGCCTTGCCATAGCATCTAGCAACTTCACCAACTTAAGAAAGCTAACTAGGGAAAATGTTAGGGATTACAATTTAAGATTTCTTCACCAACTTACCTATGTGCCAAGTGAGATGCGTCCATAAACCGATGGTATCCTCAACTTTTGCCTCTCTACCATCAACCCATTCTTCACCTATGTCATCAAATCAAACCCTAACATAACAAAAATACAGGGAGCCATGGCTAAATCCATGGAGTTAGAACAAATCATCCTTATGAACAGCATTCAAACTCAATTTAGAATGATGAGCATTATTAATACCATGCAATCTAACTCTCTACCAACTTTCCCAATGGCCAATACTATGTTCCAAACTCCCATTCCCCTCCAAATGACTTAGCTTACAAATAGTTGCTTCCAAAATCCCACATCTTCTTCATTCCTACCACCTAACACTGGTTTGAATGAGAATCAATCAAAGGCCTTAATTCAGTCCATCATAAACCCAAATAAGATATCTAATCTTGTTGAACTCACAACTCAAGCTCAAGATCAAATGACCCAGATATTAACTTTGCTTCAAAAACTTTCAAACGAAATAGTTGAATTAAAGAGAAACAACAACAAGGATCCTATACAATCTGAAAAGCCTAGTTCATCAGTCAATGACGATTATTGTCACCTCTATAACACTAGGCAACCTTCTAAAAAGACTTGTTCCTAGTTTTTAGAATTATATGGTGATAACACCCAAGGTCGAAAAAATGGCAAACCTCCTATTATGGTCTTTAATGTACCTCATCAAATAGAAAACAAAGAGATTTCCTCATTGGAGCAAGTTATGGTAAGCAACCCTAATCCACATAACGCTCGCTACTGTAAACTTAGCGACATCATAAACAACGCGCAACAACAAACTAGAAATGACCGTTACACTCCTCCAAACAAAAGAGCTCCTAGTCAAAGTAACATAAATACTCAAACTGGGTCATCCCAAATAAACACCCCACAATGACCAAATCTACCTTCTATACTTAAAAGATCTCCACCTCAACAAGAAGTCAAATACGTAGCTAAGACTTATGATCTAGTTGAGGATTTGAAGAAAACCAAAGCTAACATTTCAATGTATGACCTGTTATGTTTTGACAAAATGAAAGAGGTGGTTCAAGAAATAGTTCATAGACCTAAAACCAATAAAGGAAAATCCCCAACCCCTGAAAGACAAGTTCACTTCATAGAAATTCCTAACACATTATCAGTATATAAGATAAACAATTCCATGATGAGCAAGAAAGAGCAACCTCTTTTCTTAATAACTTTGATTATTTTAGGACAGAATGTCCACAATTGTTTGATGGATTCTGGAGCAACTATTAGTATCATGCCACTTGAGATATGTAAGACTTTAGGAGCACAAATGATATCACAAATGAAAAATTTGATTCAACTTGATGGATCCAATGTACCTGTAGTAGGGTCATTAAAAGGAGTGAAAGTGCAACTTAAACAATACCCTACATTCACATGTTACATAGATATCCTAGTAGTCGACATGTCACCTACCTATGGTATGCTCCTATCTAGGACTTTTGGAGCCAAGTTTGGGGGCTACTTTAGGTCATATTTCTTAGAGCTATTAATCCCTATCAAAGAAAAATCTAAATCCATGACTATACCTCGAGAACCCTTCTACAAACAAGTAGTTACAACCTTGGATCAACAAAATCAATTTTTGGAAGGTCAAAACACTAATATTTATGTTGGGGTTATTGAGGTTGAGCACAAAAAACATGTTGAAAATGACTATGTAAGTGGAATTACAAAAATAAATCAAGTCTCTCATGTAGATTCCACCCATCCTATCAAAGTTCTAGAGAAGGTGAAGAAATCTATGGAGACACCTTGCCTTATGAACAACACGATGGATTTCATCTAAGTAATCCACCACCTTTAGGGGAAGATAAAGATATAAATAAGACCCTACCTCTTAAAATAGTTGAAGGTGTGCTAAATTTTAGCCACACATCCATGGAACATTCTCCTAGAAAGGCTATATTTGATGACCCACCAAGACCTAAACCTATCATTGAAACTTATATCAAAGAAAAACTTGAGAGAAAACAAATAAGCAAGTTAAGATTAGGTTTTGATTTTTGTAATATTAAGAATCAACAAATTGTTAAACAATGTTTTGATAGGAAGTACGTTAGTTAAGTCTTTAAGATAGGAGACAGTCCCAAAAAAAGGTAGAACATTTGACCAAGCAAATCTTCAAGGTAAGTTCCCTTCTATGTGGTCGTGCCCATTTTGAATAAAATACATCATTGGCCAATGTGTATAAGGTTGCTGATGTGCAAGGACATAAGTTACCTAGAAATTTTAATGCATTCCATCCAAAGCATTTCTACTTAGGTGCCTGATGAGTCGCGATATCGCGTACATAATATCGGAGCCTTCCAAGCGATATCGCGTACGTGATATCGAAGCCTTCCAAGAGATATCACGTACGCGATATCAGGACCTACCTTGTTGCCTATAAATAACAGGCGGGCGCACTTGATTTGCATAGTTAGTCTTAGTCCCTTATCCAAACTCTTGCCTTTTTCCCTTTCCAGAGATAGAATTATTTCTGAGTGCCCGTAGTAGGAGTCATAAAGTAAACAGATCTTTATTCGAGCATTGTGTACCTGAGCACACCTTGTGTACGACAATAAAGACTAACTTTGTGATAAACCTTGTAGCATTTAGAATAGATTAATTAATGTTAATTACTGTTACTTAATGCTTTCCTTAGTTAATTAATGTTCTCTTTCTCACCTGACAACTCTCCTAAGTAAGCACACTCAGTACGATCACTTCAAGCATGCGTGTAACACTTGGTAACCTAGTAACGATTAGCGTTTGGTAATCCCAGTAGTGTTGCACTAGTTTAGGATGTGTACAGTAAGTAAGAACAGATGCTACTGTTAGGACTAGTTAAAGGATAGTTAAGTAGTTAAATTAAAATTAGTTACTTAGTTATCTCTCTCCTCCCTTTGTAGCATTAGGACATAAAAACTTAAAAACTATAAAAATCATGTACCTCAAGTTTGCTTAATCATACAATAGTGTTATACAAGTAAGCTTAGGAAGACAACGATTGATCAACCCATCCTTGTTCCACAAAGGTGCGTAAGCACTTAGTCCTTGGAATTCGACCAGATCGTGTGTGTACGCTTGTATTCGTATGGTTGAGCGTAGGGATACCTCACCACTCATCATTGGTGCCGTTGTTGGGGACTTTGTTGTTTGTGCTCTAATTAGAACTTAGGCAATTTTTCTCATTGTTGGAATGAACCCTTAGGGTTGGTTACAAGAAAAATAATAATAATATATAATACATTGCACATTGAATAGACAATCATGTCTCCTTCTTCGCACGAAAGTGTTTCACCACCTAGGTCTAATATAGGGAACAATCGGAGGCATAGTACACATGATAATCCATCAGTCCCTTAACAGTTTCACGTGGTATATGTTCATCCCAATGAGTATATACCAAACTTGACATTTATCCTTCACCAGGATGAACAACTACATTGGTAAGATTTAGAAGGTAACATAGTGTTACCTCCGCATCGCTCAGTCTTGGGCATGCTTCTTTGTGATCTCACATGAATTGGTATGCAGCACTTATAGGCAAAGTACGTTATGCATGATCATGACTCGAGAGAGTATCGATCCATGGAGGCACAGTGTCAAAGGGATTTATAACAAGAGAGACGTCATGAATCCATGAAGGGAAAGTTGTCGCAAAATGTCCCACATGTCCTAAGCGAAAATGAGGGTGGTGAACCTACCTCAGGCAATCGCCCACACAATGATGTTCCTCCCATTGACTTTGGTCAAGGGGTTATGTATCAGAATCTTTACTCAACTATCCATAACCTAGATTCTGGTATTGATAGACATAAAGGATCTGAAAAGGGAACACAAACACATGACAAAGATGGACATTCCGATCATAACCGCGATTGAGGCCACGACCACTGAAGAGAAGGAAGCAGGCATTGACATGGTGATGGTCCTCCTTCTTTTTCACCTTCATCATCTCCTTCACCCTCCCCTTCAGGATCTGGACGTAGTCACAAAGAGAAAGACCATGAGGATAAGGGTAGGCAAAACGGGAGTTATAAACAAAATAGTTGAGAAAGGGGACAAGTGCACTCTAGAGAAACACACTATGAAAGAAGGGAAAGTAGGGAACAAGATGGGCATCATAGATGCCACAAACGAGACAATCATGATGAACCCCTACTCACTACTCGAAGTATGTTANTGAGACAATCATGATGAACCCCTACTCACTACTCAAAGTATGTTAGACATAACTAAGGCTGCTAGGATCCCAACAAAGCACCAAAAGGATAGTAGGATCAAGAGATTAGACATGAATAATATCCTAAGATTTGAAGGGGGATACAATGGTGATCCTCAAAATCATCTACAAGCATTTCATGATGCATGTGCCTTACAAAACATAGAAAATAAATAGCAAAATCTAAAGTTGTTTCCATGGACACTAATCAAAGAAGCAAAAAGCTGGTACTGGTCCTTAGAATTGAAATCCATTCGTAGGTGGAGTACCATGTTAGAATTGTTCAACGATAAGTACAAAACGTACTCCCAAGTGTCCAACCTGCGAAAGCAAATCCAAGGCTAGAAACAAGGAGGACATGAACCCTTGGATGCTGCCATGGGCCAATATTATGCATTGTTACATCATTGTCCCAACCATGGTTATTCGCAAAGGGATCAACTACGCCATCTCGTAGATGGGCTTAGGCATGAAACATGAAGAACCCTTGGGACTTATGCCCAAGGAAGACTATCCAAGCTTAGGACCCATCAACTACAAAGATTATTTGAGTAAGTTGCTAAAGAGGAAGGTAAGTTACGAAAAAGAGAGAGTGCAAAGGAATATAACATAGATCCTTCCCTCTGAAAGAAGGGAGTAATATTTTATGAGGATGAAGAAGGTCACCACTCGAAGAGATGGTGAATAGGAAAACGTTGTCTATTTAAAAGTTGACATCTGAAGTATCGGCAAAGGTAGACCAAATGTGGGACTCCCTAGATAATAGATTTCATACCATTCTCAAAATAGTAGAGGAGTCTAGAGAGCAAGGTAATGAATGTGAAAAGAGAAAAAAGAGAGAAACTAAATATGCACGTAACAAGGGTAAGGGTAAAGTTGTCATCATCGAAGAGGTTGTGGATTTGAATATAGACACTGATAGTGGATGCAAAATATGCCAATATGACCATCCTAAGGGATGTTGCCCTGTAATCTCACATCTGTAGGAGTCTGGGGTGTATGCACTCAACCCATGATTGAACAGAAGGAAAACACCTTGAAGGTTACATTATCCTCAAGGTAACCTAAGACAGTTTCACCAACCCTTAACATATTATCCAAGTGGAATTGCACCACAACCAAGTGAGTAGCATCAATAATGGCAACACCCACAATCATGGGGAATGCCACCACCACAGCAACAGTATCCTTGCCGGTAACCTGACCCATATGGATATTACGTGCAACAGCCAATCTCTCCATGTGACTCTACTAGTCACGTCACTCCTCAACCTCACTACCAAGCCCACAAGTACTATAGGACTCCTTCTCCTAGGGGTGATGTCCCACAGACATACTATCCTTCCCATCTGGCTACACCTCTTCCACCCATATGTCCATTACCACTTGCTCTAGCTATGCAAGATGAACTCCCTACCTAGCCGCAGTAACGTAATGCTACAAGGGCTATTAACTCTCAATCTACTATTGGTTCTAACAACCTCATGAAGAAAAGACCTTTCTTCAGAACCAGTAGTCCAACTAAGCCCTTGCAACCACAAGTGGCTAATCCTTCAGACTCCTCATTATTGATCAAAACTTCGAAACTCCCTTTAGGCCAAAAACCATGCCCAATGCATACGGTCATGTTAACTCATGCCATTACTAATTGGATTAAGGTCGGCCATCTTCCTAGAAAATTCTCCAATCCTAGGAGTCCTCTAATATATCTACAAATCGCTGGGAATGAACCATGCAAGGCTCTTTTGGATTCAAGTTCCATTGTCAACCTAATCTCTCAAGAAATGTACAAAGCCTGGAACTTGCCTCCACTAAAAAAGAGTAACAGTCATTTAGAGTTGGCCAACCAGTCCATCACTATTCCATTAGGACTAGTGGAGGACATTGTCATCACTATGTGTAGGTGGTCATATCCAGCTAACTTCCTAGTGATTCAAGTGAACAACAGTAAGGGGGACTTTCCAATCATAATGGAAAGAGCATGGCTAAGCATAATTGATGCACGCTTAGGAATCCGTAATCTTTTCCTAGAAATATCAAAGGAAAATATGTTTGGGAAGATCGAGAAGATGAAAGTTCCATGCATTGCATATAATGACATAGCGTATAATTTTGTGTAGAAGTCATGGTTTGTATAACATTTGATGAGACGCGATTCACATGAGCTGCGATATCGCATACGCGAAATCGTGGCCTTTGCGATATCGCATCCCATGCGATATCGCATACACGATATCACGTCATCTCCTACGATATCGTGGTCCTTCGCCATATCTATAAATAAGAGGTGGCTCTCCCTTGTTTCGCCATCTTGAGTTAGAAGTAGGAAAACTCTGGTAGTTTGATCACTCCAGAGATAGAATATTTTCCATGTGCCTGCAGTAGGAGTCCTAAAGTGAATGGATCTTTATTCGAGCAACATTGTACCTGAACACAAGTTGTGTACGGTAATAAAGACGAACTTCTTGGATAAACCTTGTAGTGCATGGAATAGGATTTTATTTATTGCTTTCTCTCTCACCCTTAAACTCCTAGAATGTGGTATGAGTACGACTTGATTATGAGCATCTAAGGATGTGTACGGATAGTCAAGGAATCGGCTGCTCATCGCATGTGGTATGAGTATGACTTGATTACGAGCATCTAGTATGACTACTTGGTAACCCAGTGGCGTATCCAGGATCTATGCTTGGTAATCCCAGTGGTAGTCCCAGATGTGTACGGTTAGTCATGGAATCAGTTGCTCATCACACTTAGGCTAGATAGATTCTCTCAACCCTTTCCTCCTAGTTAGGTGCCTCAGTACGACCACTTCGAGCACGTGCATTATGCATGGTGATCCCAGTGACGATTAGCATTTGGTAGCCATGGTTGCATCGATTCAGGGTGTGTACGATAAGTGGGAACGGATGTTGACGCTAGGTAATTTATATTTAGTCATTAGTTAGAGTTAGTTAGTTTCTCAACCCTTCACCTCGATAGCATAGGAGAAAAACATAAAAGACTATAAAAATCATATACCTCGAACTTACTTAACCGTACACCGTGACAACCACAAGTAATTCTGGGAAGACAATGAATGATTAACCCCAAGTGTTCCATGGGGCGGGTAGGCACTTAGTCTGTGGAGTTCAATCGGATCACGTGTGCTACGCTCGTTTCGTATGGTTGAGTGTAGGGGTACCTCACCACTCATCATTGGTGCCATTGCCAGGGACTAAGTGTTTGTGTGCTGAATAGAACATAAAGGATATCACTCACATCGTTGGGAGCCTAAACAAACCTTCGGGTTAATTAATTAAACAAGAATTTATATAACGGTGAAATAGCACACCGATAAATCAAAATGTCTTCTTCTCACAAGAGTAACTCACCACCTAGGGACCATACACGAGACAGTCAGCAACATAAAACACATAGCCGAAATTAGCCAAGTCCTAAACAATACAAGATAGTTTATACTCATCCCGATGAGTATATTCCAAACTTTACCTTTATCCTCCATCAAGATGAACAACTACGATGGAGAGATTTGCAAGGTAACATCGTGTTACCCCTAGATCGATCAGTCTCTAACTTGCTTTTCCGTGCTTTGGCATAGATAGGCATGAGTGAATTATATGCTAAATACATTGTGGAAGACTTTGATATGAGGGACTATCATCCCATAGATGCACAACGTATGAGGGACTTAAGGCAAGAGATTCAACATACACTTCTAAAGGACAAAGGTCCACACGTCCTTAGCAAAATAGGAGATGATGTTCCCCCTCCTAACAATGGTGAGGAGGTTGGGTATCAGAACCTATGATCAATGATACATAACACTGGTTCTGATCCCCGTGAATGCCAATTGTTCACAGAGGGAACAACAACTCATGCTAAGGACGAGCACTTAGATCGTTATAATGATCGGGGCTAAAGTAGCCGAAGAGAAGGCAAGAAACATCGTCATGGCAATGGTTTCCCTTCCTCTTCCCCTTCATCTCATCACTCACCCTTTCCTTCCACATCTGGGTGTAGCCATCATGAACACAACGGAGAGGATAAAGGTAAACAAAACAAAAGACCTCGATGGGAAAGTCGAGAGAGAGGACAAGGGCAAGGACGTAGAAAGAGTAGGGAACAATGCAGACATCACAGGCATCATGAAAGAGATGATTATGATGAGCCCCTACTTGCAACCCGAAGTATGCTTGACATAACGAAAGCTATTATAATTCCCACAAGGCATTTAAAAGATAGTCGGATCAAATGTTTAGACATGAACAACATCCCATAATTTGAAAGGGGATACAATGTAGATTCGAAAAATCATTTATAGGCATTCCACGATGCATGTGCCTTGCAAAATATAGAAAATGAGTGGCAAAAACTTAAGTTGTTCCCCAAGACACTCACCAAAGAAGCAGAGAGTTGGTACTGGTCCTTAGAACCGAAAACCATCAGGAGGTGGAGTACGATGCTAGAACTATTTAACGAGAAGTATCAAACGTACTTCAAAGTGTCCAATTTGTATAAGCAGATCCAAGGCTAGAAGCAAGGTACTCATGAACCCTTGGATGCTGCCATGGCCTGCTATTACACATTGTTACATCGTTGCCCAGGCCATGGGTACGCAAAAAGGGATCAACTTCGCCACATCATGGATGGGCTAAGGCATGAAATGAGAATAACCCTTGGGACTTATGCCCAAGGGAGACTCTCACAATTTAGAGCCCATGAAGTACATCGCTTGTTGGAGCAAGTAGCAAAAGAAGAAGGTGAGCTACACAAAAGGGAAAGTGCAGAAGAATACAACCGTGATCCCTCCCTTCAAAAGAAGGGAGTGAAATTTTTTGATGAGGAGGATGAGTCACCACTCAGAGAGTTGGTGAACAAAAAGACCTTGCTGCTTCAAAAGCTCACAACAGAAATAGTGGCTAAGGTAGATGATGTATGGAGTTCCTTAGACTCTAAAATTGAAACCATCTTAAAAATTGTAGAAGATTCTAAGGTAGAACAAAGTAGTGACAAAGGTAAGACAAAGTGGAGAGATTTAGGCCTTACACATAACAAGGGTAAGGGGAAAATCACTAACTCCAATGGGGTTGTGGAATCAGACACAAACGATGACGGTGGATGTGAGATCTACCACTATGACCATCCTAAGGGATGTTGCCC